>CM059878.1:11654000-11904000 GCA_030490815.1 Acer saccharum
TGAAAATATTACAAGAGAGAGTGAGAGTGTTTTTGAAAGCTCTAGATTTGCTCGTACTTTGCAAATGAGAGCCAAACCTAATTTATACAAAAATCTACAAAGAAAAGGCCAAAACATACGGCCAACTACAAATTAATTTTTTACAAAAAGTCAATAGTAATACTGACATTTAGTACATGCTTTTTACTGTTCTTGTTGTCAGTCTTATCTTCAAATTTGTCGATCTTATCTTCTTATCTTCTGCTTTGCTGTCGATCTTATCTTCTTATCTTGCTTTTAACTGTTTTTGTCTTTTTTCTACCGACACTTTGTTATACTATCATCATGCTTAAGTGTCCAAATTATGGTAGGCTTCGTCATCAAACTGCTCGTCTATTTCTTCTTCAGTAAGAAATTCTCTTAACCTGTCTTCCTCCTCTTCCTGGATTTCTCTTAGGTAGTCATCTGTTTCTGGGCTAAGGAATATCCATGGAATATGGTATTTGGACATGACATCGTGACTCCTTATAAAGATTGACATGTGAGGAGTTTGTCCGATCAGCTTAGGCCTGGATGAATTTACACAAGTGAAATATTTATGGGCTCTGTATCTTTGAAGATGTTCAAGACATATGTCCTAACCATAATCATGAGGATAATCTTCTCGTATAAATTCAACAGGGAAATTGTATGGTACTATCACTATGAAGTGATAAGCTGGTAAATAGTTTGACAGCCGGTAAGGCTAGTTGACAATCCATTCACAGGGGACTGAATCAATGTCAAGACAAAAACCATGCTTTCCTCCAAACATCCTGATTGATTGTTGAAGCTTTTCAGGAAGAAAGGAGATTTTTAAAATATTTGTTGCATGAATCCCGTCAATAATACCATAGCTAAATAGCTCTTCAATACTAACTTTATCGGCAAAATCCGGGATTTCAAATTCTAATGGAAAAACGTTTAAATTTATTTGTGCTGAAACAAACTTAAAGCAGTAGTGCAAAAAAGCTTAACATAGGACCTTTTACCATAAGCAATAACCCTGGAGTTCCTTTTCAACCTTTGAATCAACTATAAGCTTTATAGTCATAGGTGTAGGATTACCTGAGGGTATGACTACATTTCTACAAGAGAAAAAGATTAATAACGAAGTTGTATTTAAGTTTGTTTCAGCACAAATAAATTTAAAGGTTGAAAAGGAACTCCAGGGTTATTGCTTATGGTAAAAGGTCCTATGTTAAGCTTTTTTGCACTACTGCTTTGAGTTGGGAAAGTAAAGCTTTTTTGAAGATTCTTTGAACTTCCAGCCATATTTCCTGCATTTAAAAATTAAATATTTATTAGTCTAGATAATATATCTGCTATAGTATTATCCTTTCCACTAATATGTTCAAATTCTGCTTTATATCCTCTACCAGTTAATGTTTCTAAGAAACTTATCCATCTTTTGCTTATGAATGAATTTTTCTTTTCAAAATTTTTCTTTTGTACTTTTTTATAAAATTCTACTATATTATTACAATCTGTCCTAATAGTGAATGATTCATTTTGTATATATATATATATATGAAAATTATTTAGAGTGTTTATTATACTTAATAGTTCTAATTCAATACTTGACTTTCTACTCTTAGGTTCTGTAAACTTGCCGCTAGAATACATTGCTATTTCTTCAGTATCTTTTGGGCTTCCTTTATTGGGTTTTTGAATGAGAATTCCAACCCACCCTATGCTACTAGCATCTGTTTGAATTATTTTATAGTAGCTATCAATTGGGAGAGCTATTGGTCCTAAATTCTTTACTATTTCTTTTATCCTTCTTATTAATTTTACATCTTCATTATTAAAATATCTTTGACCATTCTTACTAAGTTTATTGTAAAGTAGCCTGAATAAGGTGCTTAGATTAGGTATAAACTTTCTACCATAATTTAATAAGCCTAAAAACTTTTGTAGCTCTTTGGTCTCTTCTAATTTATCAGGAAAATTCAATATCTTAGTGGTTATGTGCGGTTGGAGTTCTATTTTTCCTTTATCTATTTTTAGTACTAAGAAATCAATTTTGTTTTTAAATAATTCAATTTTCTTTTTAGAAAGTATAATATTATTAATTCTACATAAATCAAGGACTTTATGAACATGTGCTGTGTGAATATATCTATTATTACTAAAAACAAGAATATCATCTATATAGACTATACAAAAACCGGAAAATTTTTTAAAAATTCTATCCATCCTAACTTGAAATACTTGTGGTGCATTTTTTTTAATCCAAATGGCATTACAAGCCACTCGAAATGTCCTTATGAACAACTAAAAGTTGTCCAAGGGATAGATTCTTTATCTAGCTTTATTTGCCAAAAACCGCTTTTACAATCAAATTTGGAGAACCATGTTGCTTTTTGTATACAATTTACTAATTCGTCTTTGTTGGGAAGCTTATAGCTATTTCTTAAAGTATTATCATTTAATCTTTTATAATTAATGACCATTCTACTTTTTCCTCTTTTTTGCTCACTATGGTTACTAACTATAAAAGCTAGGCTTCTATGTCTACTGGTGCTTTCTCTTATTACTCCTAGTTCAAAGAGTTATTTAATATGCATATTACATTCTTTTCTATCCTCTAAACTATAGGCTAGATCTTGAGTTATTATAGTAATGTCAGGATTTATTATTTCTAGCTTGTATATTTCTGTAGAATTTTCATTTACTGGGTTGTCACCAATAGTTTTTGTTTTTTCTAAGGCTTCTACTTTATTTTTTACATCTATAGGCCAACTTTTTTCTTCTGGGTTCTCTTGGTTAGACTCTATTCTAGAGATTATACAAAGATCTTTAGTATAACTTTCCATTAGATATTCGTCTATTTCTTCATAACTTAAAACTTGCTCAGACTCTAATTCTAAATTTACTATTGAATCTTCCAGTAAAGAATCAAAATATTCTATATTTACTGGTTTTTCTATATTATTTATTTTCTTTATATAAGGAAGGTTATTGGTTTCTAACTTTGGTTGTATAAAGGTGGATTTTTTGAAGAAATTCACACCATTTGGCGTTATTAACATGCTACCATTATTTCCTAAGATAAAGTTTAATCCTAAAATGAACTTATAGTTACTTACATGTTTTGATACTAAAGTCTGGGGCAGGTTATGTACTTCTCCATTAATCCTAATTGGTATATTAATTATACATTCAGTTATTTGTAATAATGATCCATTAAACTGTCTTAATCCTACCTCTGTTCCTAACTTAGTTCTAAACTCTTCTGGAGCTAAACTCTCATGTATATTGCACTTATTTGCGCCTGTATCTATCATAGCTTTAGTGCAGATTCTTTTGGATTTATAAAGAATTTCTACATCTATTAATATGAGTTCACTTCCTGCTCGGTTTACTTCTTCTTTTTCTATGCATTTGTTAAATAATATAATTCTTCCTTTTTATAACTTCTAACATATTAATACTATATTCTGTTCCTGATGTATCATTTTCAAATTGTTCTTCTGGACCTGATTCTAAGCTAGACTCGTCTTCTTCGTCTAACATTAATGCTTCATATTCTTCATAATCTTCTATGTCTAATATGATTACAGTATCTTCATCAAATAATTCTTCTATATTGAATACTTCCTCTAGGTCTTCTAAATAGTCTTTTATTTCTATAGTATTTACTTTATTATTCTTAGCTTCAGGACAATTGGGTTTGATATGCCCTATTTTTCCACATAAATAACATTTGCAATCTTTGTGATTTTTCTTTCTAAAAATTCTCTTTCCTTTTTTAAAAGCTTTTTGGATTTTTTGCTTATTATTAGCATAATTATAAAATTTTCTTTTATAGGGTTTTTTATACTTATCTTTCTTATATTTTTTATTTTTTCTAGTTTTATTTTTATTAAATCTATCATATTTATGCTTGTATTTTATAGTCTTTCCACAACCTAATGTAGGTACTTCATACAAATCTACACACATTCTACTAAATTGCTGTTGTGCTTGTCTTCTAAGTTTTTCTTCATCACATAAATCTCTAATTCTTTGTCTAACAAATTCTACTGCTGGTATTAAAGAAATTTGCCAAAATAATCCTTCTTCTTTTCGACTTTTAAACCATTCCGTTAAATCTTTATAAAGTTTTTCTCCTATTTTTCTAGGTAACTTTGTTACAAACTTCATTAATAATTCTTCATCATAAGGTCTTCCTATTTGACTCCAATATTTATAGAAAATATCTACATAGTAATCAAAATAGTGTAAATCGCATATTTTTAGCTGTTCTAAACTTCTTATGGCTCTAATCTGCTTTTGGACATCATGTACTTCTTCTATTGAAGATCCTAGAACACATTTTCTAATTGCGTCTATAAAACTTAAGACTGTTATGTTTATCTCAAATTCATCTAATTCTATTTTCTTTGTATCATCCATTTCATGTATTCTCTCCATCCTAAATAATTTTGTTTTTCATTATATCCTAATGTGCTTTCTAGATAAACTAATTTATATTTATAATCTACTATATTATTTAATGCCTCCATAGCATGTCTAATTAAATTTCCTTCCCATTTACCAAATATTTTCTTCCATTCACTAGGTCTATGTCCTTGTAGGCATAAGATTAATATATCCTTTGCTTCTGGTTCTTTTCTCCAGCTTTCTAATTTAGTTTTAGCTCACTCTTTCGGTGTCTTTTATATCTCTATATTGTTCTTTTGTATATTTTATTCCTCTATTTTCTAAATATTCATCTATCCTGGGTTTAGGAAATCCTTCTGTATCTGGGACATTTGTTCCACTTCCACTACCTGTTTCTAAAGTTCTAGGTTTTTCTTCTTCTCCTACAAATATTTCTTCTTCTAGATAAATCATATTTATAAATCATTTCTTAGATGTTCAAAATCTAATTTTTCTAATAAAATATTATCTACATCTTTGTCTTCTAGTTCTATATTGTTGCAAAGTTCTTCGAATACTTCTTCTTTTAGGTAATTATTAGGATTACTAAAAATTAAATCTATTATTTGCTCTCTATTAGTATTTAGGGTTTTAACTCTGTCTATGCTTTGTTCTAATCTTAACATATTGATTTCGTCTTCGGAATCATCTTCAGTTATAGATATGTTACCCTGTTTTTTATAATTACTAAATCTTTGAAAAGTTTGATCTTTATTATCAGTATAAATTTTACTACTTTTTGGTAATTCTGGTAATTGAGTCTTTAATTCTGGTAATTTCCATTCTAACCCTTGTAATTCACTTGTACTAAGTCTGTTAGGAACTTGCATTTGTACATATTCACTATGAAAATGTTCAACTATGCTTTTGTTAATAAACTTAAACTTTTTGTGGTATTTATTATAGCATCTTCCTAAAACAAATATTTTTATTCTTAAATTTTTATATTCTGCATCCATGTTAAAACCTTTTGTTTGTATGCTTAATTTTATCTTACTACAAAATTCTTTTATGTCTATGTCTATATCAGGGAGACATCCTACTACAGCTACTTTATTTCTGAGATCTACTTCAGCAGTTGCTAGCTGAGCTTGTTCATGATCATTGAATCTATCATCATAAAGATACAAATGTATTCAATGGGCTTTAGTGTCTAATCCAGCTCTAGTCTGGCTGAGTACTCCAATAATTACTACACCTAAATGTATGGCTGAGTAACCATTTTTCTTTATTTCTTTAGCGCTTTGAGGACTTATTAATGT
This sequence comes from Acer saccharum, assembly GCA_030490815.1. Classification (NCBI taxonomy): domain Eukaryota; kingdom Viridiplantae; phylum Streptophyta; class Magnoliopsida; order Sapindales; family Sapindaceae; genus Acer; species Acer saccharum. The sequence goes on from CM059878.1 coordinate 11,659,709, forward strand.
AATTTCTTCTCTGTTGTTAACTACTCTAATTGCAAATTCATCTTTGTATACATACAAGCTGCTTTTAAGGCTATCTAATATTCCTTCTCGATATAAATTCTTTTTCCTAACTTGCCTAAATCCTACTTCAAGCATTTTATTAACATCTTCCTCTTGAATTAGATCTTCTGTTTTTTCTATTATTTCTTTTCCTTTATTACTATAATTTAGGATATTTCTAACTCTACTAGCTACTGTTATTCTTAAGCTAGATGTTCTTGCTAGTTCCATTTTTGTTAAAGAGATTTACTTTTGGTCCTTAAATGTCTTTAATTTCTACTTTTGGTTGGCTAGGAGAAGACTGTGCTTCTTGCTTTTTCTCTATTAGATCTATTCTTTTGACTAACCAGGCTATATGGTCTGGATCTAATTGTTTATGTATAATTTTATTAATATTACTTTCTAATTCTTCTATCCACTCTAAAGCTTTGATTAATAACTTTATTATGGTATTGCACTGTCCTTGGGTGACTGCATTACTTTCTAAGTTAAAAACTTTATCACTTATGCTTATTGGTACATTATTGGGAGCTTCTATTGTTAATTCGTTAAGGATTGTTTCTAAATGGTTCATTCAATAAGTCTTTTTATCTGTGATCTTAATTCTTGCTGAGTCTGCTTTATATTTTCTATTTCTAAGCTGAGGCTTTTAACGAAACTTTTTATTTCTAATTCTACAGGTTTAGGAGTTTTTTGTTCTATTAGATTGGTTAACTCTAGTATTTCCTTTTTGCTGGGAAATCTTTTTATAGTATTATTAAACTCACCTAATAATTCCTTTACGTAATCTAAATTCTTTCTTAGTGTATTTATTTTACTATTTTCAAAGAAGCTTGCTAGATCAGTAATATTCTTATTAGTCTTGTCTATATTTTCTTCTAGACTTTGACCTAAATTGATTATCAAGTCTACGATAAAATTTTGTTGACTATTACTAGTGTGTGGTATATGCTTGTACTGGTTATCTAGGTGCTCTATGTTACAATTAATTTTAATATTATTTTGTAGGTTCAACTTTGCCTTTTTCAATCCAACTATTTCTAGATCTAGGTACTCTAGTCTCTTAAAGTTCATATGCAAGGCAAAATCCTTCTATGTTCTGCTTTGATTCTTATGATATTTAATTCTATTAAACTTATGAGATTTCTTCTAGCTAAAATTAATTTTTCAAAAATAAGTCTTTCTCCAAGGTGCTTGTCTATTTTTTATCAACAAATAATTAAAAATTAATTTTGCTTCGTAGAAGTCTAATCTTTTTAAATATTCACTAACTTGTTCTAAGGATCCAAAAAAGTAAATGTTAAGAAAACAATTGTGCAGATCTTGCATTAAAACTTTCTATTGCAACTTTCTCTACAACTTTTGTATTCAAGTACTTTATTAAAGCTTTAAACTAGTCTAGTGCAGTATTTTATATTTATTTATTAAAGGGTTCCTTTACTACACAGTGCTTCTAAATGTATTTTCTAACGATTTTTGTGACCATTGACTTCTTCTATTCTGTTTAGGATAGCTTGTTTTGCTTCTTCGGTCTTGGCTATTTTTAGTCTTCTTTTGTTTGTATTTATTATTTGTTGTTCTAAATTAAGGGTTTCTCTGAACCATTCTTTTCTTTGATTTATAGAAATTTCTCTATTCATCTAAGTTATTATCTTTTAGGATTTTTTCTATTTTCTTTATTATGTTTTGACTATTTATCTTAATATTATCTAAATCTAAAAGATCTTTTTCAAAAACTGGGAAACTATTTCTAGTCTGAAGATAAATCTGGTCAAAATTACTATACTGATTTTTAAGTTTTCTATCTACTATTTCTATAAACTCTAAATTTCTCTTTTTTAAAGAATATAGACTTTCTAAATTATTAATTGCTAGTTCTAGTAGGGCTTGATCTATATTATGAAAGGGACTAACTATGCTCATAAAATATACTACAATACAACTAAAGTTATAGTAAGATTAAAGTCAAACAAAACAACTTAGACGATAAATACTTTAACTAACTTATCTCAATTATTACAACAATAACAAACAAAACTTGTTACGGAAACTTATCCAACTAAACTAAAAGCATGTAAAGTAATAAATACAATGGATAATATACAATGGATAATAACTACAATACAAAATAGATAATAACTAATAGTAAGTACAAAATACTAAAGACAATAATTATTTTAGTAAGGACAATACAATAGTAAAGACAACGACAATACAATAGCCTATAATTTGAAGTTTTTCAAAATACTATACGAAAACTCAGATGGTGTAATTAGAAGTCCGTCTTTCTGTAACTACCTACACAAGCAAAATATTAAATTTAAAGGTAACTAGGCTCTGATACCAAACTAAAAAAGAGGGTGTGCAATCGATCTATAGAGAAACTCAAACAGGCCTTTTATCTCAATCCCCTTTTCTTTTCGTTTTTTTCACTTACCCTTATCCAGGTGGAGATGCAAATCTCCTTATCTAATTTAGTCCTAATCCATCTGTTTCTCTTTAATTTTCTATTCTTTTTTATTCTTTTATTGCCACCTCTCATATATATCTCTTAATTTCCACCTCACCCGCATATCCTCTAGCCACCTATCACTCAAATACCACTTTGCTTCCTTTGCTGCCACCTTGTTTCTTTTGCTGGCTACTCGCCTCTTCTATTATTTTATTTAAGGGGAAAAAGAAAAGATGCAGAGGGAAATTGGGCAATTCATCACACCATGAATTACCCTTTCTAAAATTTAAGCCTATTTTATATACTAGGTTTGGAGGCACATGCTAAATGCATATTTTGTAACAATATGTTACATAAGGACAACTCAGTGAAAATTAATGTGATCTGTAATATGAAAGGCAGTGTTTTAAATTAGAGATGAAGAAGTAATTAAACAATGTTTCAATTTTTTTAAAATATAGAGGGCTAAAAAGCCACAATTTTAGACTATGAAGGGTATAACCCGAGGTGTAAAAATCTGTATATTATAATTAACTTTATATTAAAAATTGATATTGTCTCTAAAAATAATCAAAAATTAATTATCATAAAAAAAATTTAATATTTATTTACTAAAGTAATTAGGCCTTCTCTAACCAGGGATTCTGGAGTCTGGACATTATATGTCCTTGATTTTATAGTTCTCTACGTTAACTCTAAAACCTAGACGTATTAATTATTATGTTCAGGATTCCTGCACCTAAGAATTTTATCAAAGATTTTTTTGAAAACTTTTACTTCATAAAATAGTAATTTAAAATGATTTATTTTATGAAAAAAATGAAATATATTTTAAAAATTTTAAAAATATTTTTATTATATCAATTGGTAATTTACAGTTTAACTGATTTCAGGAATGAAGAGGAGTTTTAAAAAAAAAATTAAGTGATTACATGAATGAAGAGAGATTAGCTTATCATGCAACATCTTCTAAGTAACAAAAAAGCAAACATAAAATGGAATTCAAGTTTTAATACCTCTTTTTTCCCAACACCTCCCATTCCAAACAATGTAATTCTGATCTGTTGTTGATTTTCCTACCAACCAAACACAAAATGTTCTGAGAAAACACAAAGGATATTTCTTATAAGTCAAATAAAACATTAAAAAAAACAAAAACAAAAGCAAATTTAAAAATAAAAATTCTTCATGACATTCTTGGCACTTCGATCTATAGTCAGAAAGGTGTTTTTGTTTAGAGCGAAAGATGAAACTATAAATATATATATATATATTTTTTCATTTGTAAAGAAATAATAGAGTCTAAATTGATAATTTATAAATTAAGTTGAACTTACTAGTAAAATGGAAATCCTGAAAGATGACATTTCTTGTTCTTCTAATAAATTTGCTTTTGTTCTTGAGAATTGAAACAAGGGTCATGCTCTATTTATAGGAAGAAGAGGAGGATATGTAGCCATCAACAAGCACCGGTGGTGCCGGTGGCTTAGGGCAAAGTCATCAATATGTCATGCATTGCTATGTGCATGAATCTATTTATGGGAAAAAACTGAGAAAATATTATAATAACGGTGACTACTATGATCTACTAAGGACAATTTAGTCTTTTTACAATACTATTAAATAAATGAAAAATGAAAATAATCGGTCAATCAAACATTGCCGCTTAATCCCTACAAACATTAATTAATTAAATATAATATTAATTAAAAATTAAAAAAGAAAATTGAGATTTTACTAAATATGTTATATTTCCAAAACCCAAATTCATCTTTCTCATTCATCTCTAACTCTGCCCATCTTCTCTACCATCACAAATTCATACAAAAACACAATAAAAAAAATAGTAAAAAAAAAAGAGATGTGGTTTTAGATCTTGGGAAATCTAAAACCAGAATACCGGTCCATCAAACCAATAGAGCATCTCTAATGCGCGCTATTAAGTATTTTGAGAAAATTTAGTACCACATAGGATAGTTGGATAATGAAGTAGAAAAAACCTATTCAATGCAATTATCTAACTTGATTATGGAGTTGGGTTTCTAATTTTTGGAGAAATTCTCCTAAAAATGATGACTAGAATTTCTAATTTTTTACCACAAATAATATTATACCCAATTAATTGTAAAATAAAAAAGGGGAGAGAGTGAGATAAATGTTTTATGATTTTTGGTCAAAATTGATATATATTTGATTTTAGATAATTGTATCGGAGATGAGAATATACATTTCTTAAACTTTTTTACCAAAGTAGATTCATATTCAATATATATGATGATCAATGTGTCGTCAGAGGCAAAGGTACATCGAAGCTTAGGCTGATTTTTTCCAAAAAAAATAATATTAAAAATAAACTTACAAAAAATAAAAATAAATAAAAAATAAAAAACTATTAATAATCTTATAATTCTAATAAGTTTAGCTTAAAAGAAACAATAAAATGACAATATTCACGATCTTTTATTGATATCAAAACATATCAAATTTTGCTTCCGTTTTAAATTTCCATAACAAAAGAGACTTACGTAGAGTTTTTTTCTTCATTTGGTGAAGTTCAAACACATTTTCAATTAATAAAATTTTATTTTACTGTAGAGGTTCACTTTTCAAAAAAGGGAATAAAGTAGAAGCTTTAGAAAGAACAAAAATTATTGGAGATAATCCACAAAATGAAAACTCTACAGAAATATATAAGTTAGAAATAATAAATCCTGACATTACTATAATAACTCAAGATTTAGCCTATAGTTTAGAGGATAGAAAAGAATGTAATATGCATATTAAAGAACTCTTCGAACTAGGAGTAATAAGAGAAAGCGTCAGTAGACATAAGAGCCCAGCTTTTATCGTTAGTAACCATAGTGAGCAAAAAAGAGGAAAAAGTAGGATGGTCATTAATTATAAGAGATTAAATGATAATACTTTAAGAAATAGCTATAAGCTTCCTAACAAAGATGAATTAGTAAATTGTATTCAAAAAGCATCATGGTTCTCCAAATTTGATTGTAAAAGCGGTTTTTGACAAATAAAGCTAGATAAAGAATCTATCCCTTGGACAACTTTTAGTTGTTCAGAAGGACATTTCGAGTGGCTTGTAATGCCATTTGGATTAAAAAATGCACCTCAAGTGCTTCAAGCTAGGATGAATAGAATTTTTAAAAAAGTTTTCCAGTTTTTGTATAGTCTATATAGATGATATTCTTGTTTTTAGTAATAATAGATATATTCACACAACACATGTTCATAAAGTCCTTGACTTATGTAAAGTTAATAATATTATACTTTCTAAAAAGAAAATTGAATTATTTAAAAACAAAATTGATTTCTTAGGACTAAATATAGATAAAGGAAAAATAGAACTCCAACCACACATAACCACTAAGATATTGAATTTTCCTGATAAATTAGAAGAAACCAAAGAGCTACAAAAGTTTTTAGGCTTATTAAATTATGGTAGAAAGTTTATACCTAATCTAAGCACCTTAGTCAGGCCACTTTACAATAAACTTAGTAAGAATGGTCAGAGATATTTTAATAATTTTTTTTTTGAAAAGCATATTTATTAATAACAGCCAAAAGGCTAACCAAAAACAGAGACAAGAGCAGGATCCATAAAGACTTGATCCAGCAAAACTAAACAGCCCTTACAAAACCACAAAAAACAGAGCACCAAAAGAAACGCCACCCATCCAGCCAAAACAGAATTTGAAAGCAAAAAGAAGCGACATTAAAACATCACAAACTGTAAATCCAACACAGCAACTCTTCCAGTATTTCAAATTCCCCATTCCAACCTTGCTCCGCCTGAAACTAATCCTTCTTTTGCCAAGCAGTCAGCAAGAGCATTGGAGCTCCTTGGCGAATACTTAATAGACATACATTTCCTCATCTGGAAACTCTGTCTGATGTCATATACCAGATTTACGTATTTCAAATTACCAAAACCTTCATCATTTATCCAGCTAACAGCCAACTTTGAATCACTCAAAATGGTGATTTCGCTGTCAGGACTGATCGAACTAGATGCAATCAACAATGCTGCCTTGTGTATAGCAAGAATCTCAGCCATTGTTGAGTCTGAAATACCAATCGATTCAGCGAACAAACATAGAACTTTGCCACTAGCATCTCTGAGAACCCCACCGATTCCCGTTGGTCTCGGATCCCCCCTTGCTGTGCCATCCACATTAAAGAATAATTCATTTTCCCCCGGCGGAAACCAGGAGCTAGCTTTGGCAAGAATGGCGTGTTTCTTATCAACACATCTCTCCTCAATATCCAGCAGCAGAACAATAATGTCCTCCTTTGAACCTAAGCCAAAATGTTTGAACCACCAAATCACCTTGAATTTTACTGAATCGAGGGCCATAGAGAGACAGGCTGAATTTCCTTTAAAAACCACTTTGTTTCTAAATTCCCATATAGTCCACACTATTGCATAGAACAATAGCTTCCACGCCCTTAATTTGGATTTAGCTCTGTAGAATCCTTCCCAACCAACACTCCACTCCCCAACTGTGGAACTGCAACATGAAGAAATTTTAATAATGAAGATGTAAAATTAATAAGAAGGATAAAAGATATAGTAAAGAATTTAGGACCAATAACTCTCCCAATTGATAGCTACTATAAAATAATTCAAACAGATGCTAGTAGCATAGGATGGGCTGGAATTCTCATTTAAAAACCCAGTAAAGGAAGCCCAAAAGATACTGAAGAAATAGCAATGTATTCTAGTGGCAAGTTTACAGAACCTGAAAGTAAAAAGTCAAGTACTGAATTAGAGCTATTAGGTATAATAAACACCCTAAATACTTTTCATATATATATACAAAATAAATCATTTACTATTAGAACATATTGTAATAATATAGTAGAATTTTATAAAAAAGTACTAAAGAAAAATTTTGAAAAGAAAAATTCTTTCATAAGCAAAAGATGGATAAGTTTCTTAGAAACATTAACTGGTAGAGGATACAAAGCAGAATTTGAACATATTAGTGGAAAGGATAATACTATAGCAGATATATTATCTAGACTAATAAATATTTAATTTTTGAATGCAGGAAATATGGTTGGAAGTTCAAAGAATCTTCAAAAAAGCTTTACTTTCCCAACTCAAAGCAGTAGTGCAAAAAAGCTTAACATAGGACCTTTTACCATAAGCAATAACCCTGGAGTTCCTTTCCAACCTTTGAATCAACTAAAAGATAAGCTTACTGAACCTCAACAAGCTTTGCTCAATAATATTTGGTTTTTTAGAAATTATAATAAAGGATTTTTAAATTCACTAAATGTTTTAAGCCAATATTTCGTGGAAAATAACAAGTTTTCATGTTACATAGTTTATAGAGGAAGAAAAGTTGAAATTTATTCAACATGGCAAGAGACTGCTATGTATGTTGAAGATTTTCCAAATCCTATTTTTAAAGGTTTTTACTCATTGGAAGAAGCCACTAGATCATTAAATATGTTTTTACAAAACCAAGATGGCTTTGAACCAATTTTAGAATTTAATGGTATTGTTTATGATCGTAACCAAGTGATTAGCTTCATGAATCATTTCAAAAAGATAAATGAAGCAAATCATAGAATATCAGAAGAGCTAGAAAGTTGTAAAAAGAATATGCATGATCTTTTAGAAAAGATCCAAGCTGAAAATACAATACTAAAGCAAAAATTAGAAGAAGCTGAACAGCTAGCGGAACAACTCCGAAGAATTAGTATAACAAGCCAAAAGAATAGTACAGAAGCTGACGAAGAAGCAAATTCTGTAGAAAAGCCCCTTGATATTATAAATATTACCCTAATGAGGGATCAAGCTAAAAATCTTCTTAAAGCAGTAGAAAAGCTTCATGTAGATATAAAGCAAACCATTTTTGGTATAGCACAAAATATACATTTAAAACGTTTTCTCAAAATCCAAAAGTTTTTAGCCATAGGTGTAGGATTACCTGAGGGTATGACTACATTTTTACAAGAGAAAAAGAACAATAACAAAGTTTTATTTAATTTTGTTTCAGCCCAAATAAATTTAAACATTTTTCCATTAGAATTTGAAATCCCGGATTTTGCCGATAAAGTTAGTATTGAAGAGCTATTTAGCTATGGTATTATTGACGGGATTCATGCAACAAATATTTAAAAAATCTCCTTTCTTCCTGAAAAGCTTCAACAATCAATCAGGATGTTTGGAGGAAAGCATGGTTTTTGTCTTGACATTGATTCAGTCCCCTGTGAATGGATTGTCAACCAGCCTTATAGGTTGTCAAACTATTTACCAGCTTATCACTTCATAGTGATAGTACCATACAATTTCCCTGTTGAATTTATACGAGAAGACTATCCTCATGATTATGGTCAGGACATATGTCTTGAACATCTTCAAAGATATAGAGCCCAAAAATATTTCACTTGTGTAAATTCATCCAGGCCAAAGTTGATCGGACAGACTCCTCACATGTCAATCTTCATAAGGAGTCACGATGTCATGTCCAAATACCCTATTCCATGGATATTCCTTAGCCCAGAAACAGATGACTACCTAAGAGAAATCCAGGAAGATCGAGGAGGAAGACAGGTTAAGAGAATTTCTTACTGAAGAAGAAATAGACGAGCAGTTCGATGACGAAGCCTACCATAATTTGGACACTTAAGCATGAAGATAGTATAACAAAATGTCGGTAGAAAAAGACAAAAACAGTGAAAAACAAGATAAGAAGATAAGATCGACAGCAAAGTCAGAAGATAAGAAGATAAGAAGATAAGATCGATAAACTTGAAGATAAGACTAACAACAAGAACAGTAAAAAACAAGTATAGATTAGACTAAATGTCAGTGTTACTATTGACTTTTTAATTTGTAGTTGGCCGTATGTTTTGGCTTTTTCTCTGTAAATTTTTGTATAAATTAGGCTTTGCTCTCATTTGCAAAATACGAGCAAATCTAGAGCTTTCAAAAACACTCTCACTTTCTCCTGTAATATTTTCACACTCCTCTCTAGCTATCAATAAAGCTGTGAATATTTTCAAGTAAGGTCTTTCATTTTATCTCTCTCTACTTTATTCCTTTTTCAGTTTTTATTTAATTGTTTCAACACCAGGAAGTCTTACCAGGTTAACGAAAGCATAAGAAAAATATTAAATTTCTAGAGTAACTCGGTCCTAATAAAGATTTGAAAAATTGTCTTGCAATTCTAAAGGAACTTTTTCTATAAAAGTACCTAGTAGAGATCCCGTTTTTATGAAAACAAAATCTTATGATTTTCTGGAAGAAACTCCTTGGTGGTCTACGTGGGTAAGTCCTGGTTGGAAAGGCAGTAGTAGACTTTAGGGGTATTTGAAAATTCGTTTTGTTTAAATGGAAACCATGGGATCTTGAAAGACCTGTTTGAGTTTCTCTATAGATTGCACACCCTCTTTTTCAGTTTGGTATCAGAGCCTAGTTACCTTTAAATTTAATATTTTGCTTGTGTGAGTAGTTACAGAAAGACGGACTTCTAATTACAATATCTGAGTTTTCGTGTAGTATTTTGAAACTTTAAATTAATTGAGTTAGGCTATTGTATTGTCGTTGTCTTTACTATTGTATTGTCCTTACCAAAATAATTATTGTCTTTAGTATTGTACTTGCTTTGTAGTTATTATCTATTGTATTTATTACTTATCCATTGTATATTACTTTTGTATGCTTTAGTTTAGATAAGTTTACGTAACATATTTTGTTTGTTATTGTTGTAATAATTGAGATAAGTTGGTTAAAGCAGTTGTCTTTGTTAGACTTCATTTTACTATAACTTTAGTGGTATCGTAGTATATTTTATGAGCATAGTTAGTCCCTTTCATAATATAGATCAAGCCCTACTAGAACTATCAAATAATAATTCAAATAGACTATATTCATTAAAAAAGAGACATTTAGAGTTTATAGAAATAGTAGATAGAAAACTTAAAAATCAGTATAGTAATTTTGACCAGATTTATCTTCAGACTAGAAATAGTTTCCCAATTTTTGAGAAAGATCTTTTAGATTTAGAAATTATTAAGATAAATAGTGAAAACATAATAAAGAAAATAGAAAAAATCCTAAAAGAAAATAGCCAAAACATAGATGAATTGAGAAATTCCTATAAATCAAAGAAAAAAGTGGTTCAGAGAAACTCTTAATTTAGAACAACAAATAATAAATACAAACAAAAGAAAACTAAAAAGAGCTAAGACCGAAGAAGCAAAACAAGCTATCCTAGATAGAATAGAAGAAGTTAAAAGTCACGAAAATCGTTGGAAAATACGTTTAGAAGCATTGTGTAGTAAATGAGCACTTTAATAAATAAATATAGAATACTGCACTAGACTAGTTTAAAACTTTAAAAGAATACAAAAGCCGTAGAAAAAGTTGCAATAGAAAGCTTTAATGCAAGATTTGCACAATTGTTTTCTTAATATTTACTTTTTTGGATCCTTAGAACAATTTAGTGAATATTTAAAAAGATTAGACTTCCACAAAGCAGAATTAATTTTTAATTACTTATTGATAAAAAATAGACAAGCAGTTGGAGAAAGGCTTATTTTTGAAAAATTAATTTTAGCTAGAAGAAATCTCATAAGTTTAATAGAATTAAATATCATAAGAATAAAGGCAGAACATAGAAGGATTTTACCTTACATATGAACTTTAAGAGATTAGAATATTTAGATCTAGAAATAGCAGGATTAAAAAAGACAAAGTTGAACCTACAAAATAATATTAAAATTAATTGTAATATAGAACACCTAGATAACCAATACAAGCAAATACCACACACTAGTAATAGCCAACAAAACTTTATTGTAGACTTGATAATCAATTTAGGTCAAAGTTTGGAAGAAAATATAGACAAGACTAATAAAAATATTACAGACCTAGCAAGCTTCTTTGAAAATAGTAAAATAAATACACTAAGAAAGAACTTAGATTACGTAAAAGAATTATTAGGTGAGTTTAACAATACTATAAAAAGATTTCCTAGCAAAAAGGAAATACTAGAGTTAACCAATCTAATAGAACAAAAAACTCCTAAACCAGTAGAATTAGAAATAAAAAGTCTAGTTAAAAGCCTTAGCCTAGAAATAGAAAATATAAAGCAGACTCAGCAATAATTAAGATCACAAATAAAAAGACTTACTGAATGAACCAGTTAGAAACAATCCTTAACGAATTAACAATAGAAGCTCCCAATAATTTACCAATAAGCATAAGTGATAAAGTTTTCCAACTAATAATATACCAAATATTATTGGGACTTATGCTTACCAATATCATAAACAATCTTTTGGCACTTATGCTTATTGGTAAATTATTGGGAGCTTCTATTGTTAATTCGTTAAGGATTGTTTCTAACTGGTTCATTCAGTAAGTCTTTTTATCCGTGATCTTAATTCTTGCTGAGTCTGCTTTATATTTTCTATTTCTAGGTTGAGGCTTTTAACTAGACTTTTTATTTTTAATTCTACTGGTTTAGGAGTTTTTTGTTCTATTAGATTGGTTAACTCTAGTATTTCCTTTTTGCTAGGAAATCTTTTTATAGTATTGTTAAACTCACCTAATAATTCTTTTACGTAATCTAAATTCTTTCTTAGTGTATTTATTTTACTATTTTCAAAGAAGCTTGCTAGGTCTGTAATATTTTTATTAGTCTTGTCTATATTTTCTTCCAAACTTTTACCTAAATTGATTATCAAGTCTACAATAAAGTTTTGTTGGCTATTACTAGTGTGTGGTATGTGCTTGTATTGGTTATCTAGGTGTTCTATATTACAATTAATTTTAATATTATTTTGTAGGTTCAACTTTTTCTTTTTCAATCCTGCTATTTCTAGATCTAAATATTCTAATCTCTTAAAGTTCATATGTAAGGTAAAATCCTTCTATGTTCTGCCTTTATTCTTATGATATTTAATTCTATTAAACTTATGAGATTTCTTCTAGCTAAAATTAATTTTTCAAAAATAAGCCTTTCTCCAACTACTTGTCTATTTTTTATCAATAAGTAATTAAAAATTAATTCTGCTTCGTAGAAATCTAATCTTTTTAAATATTCACTAAATTGTTCTAAGGATCCAAAAAAGTAAATATTAAGAAAACAATTGTGCAAATCTTGCATTAAAGCTTTCTATTGCAACTTTTTCTACAGCTTTTGTATTCTTTTATAGTTTTAAACTAGTCTAGTGCAGTATTCTATATTTATTTATTAAAGTGCTCCTTTACTACACAATGCTTCTAAACGTATTTTCCAACGATTTTCGTGACTTTTAACTTATTCTATTCTATCTAGGATAGCTTGTTTTGCTTCTTCAGTCTTAGCTCTTTTTAGTCTTCTTTTGTTTGTATTTATTATTCGTTGTTCTAAATTAAGAGTTTCTCTGAACCACTCTTTTCTTTGATTTATAGGAATTTTTCTATTCATCTAAGTTTTGGCTATTTTCTTTTAGGATTTTTTCTATTTTCTTTATTATGTTTTCACTATTTATCTTAATATTTTCTAAATCTAAAAGATCTTTCTCAAAAACTGGGAAACAATTTTAGTCTGAAGATAAATTTGGTCCTAATTACTATACTAATTTTTAAGTTTTCTATCTATTATTTCTATAAACTCTAAATGTCTCTTTTTTAATGAATATAGTCTATTTGAATTATTAATTGATAGTTCTAGTAGGGCTTGATCTATATTATGAAAGGGACTAACTATGCTCATAAAAGATACTACGATACCGCTAAAGTTATAGTAAAACGAAGTCTAACAAAGACAACTACTTTAACCAACTTATCTCAATTATTACAACAATAACAAACAAAATATGTTACGTAAACTTATCTAAACTAAAGCATACAAAAGTAATATACAATGGATAAGTAATAAATACAATAGATAATAACTACAAAGCAAGTACAATACTAAAGACAATAATTATTCTGGTAAGGACAATACAATAGTAAAGACAACAGTAAAGACAACGACAATACAATAGCCTAACTCAATTAATTTAAAGTTTCAAAATACTACATGAAAACTCAGATGTTGTAATTAGAAGTCCGTCTTTCTGTAACTACTCATACAAACAAAATATTAAATTTAAAGGTAACTAGACTCTGATACCAAACTGAAAAAGAGGGTGTGCAATCTATAGAGAAACTCAAACAAGTCTTTCAAGATCCCATGGTTTCCATTTAAACAAAACGAATTTTCAAATACCCCTAAAGTCTACTACTGCCTTTCCAACTAGGACTTACCACGTAGACCACCAAGGAGTTTTTTCCAGAAAATCATAAGATTTTGTTTTCATAAAACTGGATCTCTACTAGGTACTTTTATAGAAAAAGTTCCTTTAGAATTGCAAAACAATTTTTCAAATCTTTATTAGGACCGAGTTACTCTAGAAATTTAATATTTTTTTTATGCTTTCGTTAACCTGGCAAGACTTCCTGGTGTTGAAATAACTAAATAAAAACTGAAAAAGGAATAAAGTAGAGAGAGATAAAATGAAAGACCTTACTTGAAAATATTAACAGCTTTATTGATGGCTAGAGAGGAGTGTGAAAATGTTACAGGAGAAAGTGAGAGTGTTTTTGAATATATCACGAAAGAAAAAAAAAATGTATTACTTCTCAAGCAAGCTTTGGTATTTGACTGCTTTTTACACCCTTTTGGCCTTTTGTTTCCGTTTTTTTTTTTTCTTTTCTTTTCTTTGGATAAACGAATTTTCACTCTATTTTTTTTTTCTTTTTGAATCTGTTCTCTTTCTTTTTTTTTTTTTTGATAATTAAAGGAACAAACAAACAACAACTAAAAACCATACAACGGGCTGTGGTCCAGCCAATTTGACTCCTTCGCAGAGGAGAGGGCAAGGGAAGCTAAGTTAAGAGCCAAGGAGTTCCCAGAAACAGGAATGGCCTGACACTTACGAATACCAACTTCGGCAAACATGGCCTTAATGTCTGAGACAATAAAATTTGCATCCCCAAAAAACTTGGCAGAATTATACACAGTCGAAGCCACAACAGGAGAGGAGGTTTCGGCAATATCCACATGTAAGCCCAAGGACTTGGCTAACAACAGGCCTTCTCTCAAAGCCAGGAACTGACCAACCTCAAGAGAGAACTTTCCAGGCAGAGGAATGGACCTAGCTGCAACCACTTTCCCTTTCCAATCCCGGATTGCGACCCCAACCCCAAGCTGATTGGCGTTCTTTCTAACAACCCCATTCGTATTCAGCTTCAACACCCCAGGAGGAGGCACCATCCAGTCCACTGGAGGCTTGCGGGAAGGGGGAGGAGAGGAAGTCGTAGCTTGCCTAGACTTCTGAAATTCCTCCAACAGAGCAGCAGCCCTCGAGAACACCACATCAGGCAGTTTTGCCACACCATCAGCCAGGAAAGAATTACGATTTTCCCAAACAGCCCAGGATATGATACTAAATAGGCAGAGGGAGTCATCAGAAAACTGCCCACCCACCCTAACAAAGATGTCAATTACCGGAAAGGCCCTGAGGTTCGCCAAAAGAGAGGAGAAATCCGAGAGAGCCCAGATTTTCCTTGCCACCTTACACCCAAAAATAGCATGGCTAACTGTCTCAATATGCGAAGAGCAGCCCTTACAGCTGGGAGAAGGAAGGATTCTTTTCTTCCAGAGGTTCTCAACAGAAGGAAGCGCATTCAAACACGCTCTCCAGACAAAAATACGCACCTTAGGGGGAATGTTCAGCTTCCACAAACGAGTCCACCACTTGCTAGAAGACTGAAGGTCAGAGACAGTATCCTGACATCTGAGATGAAGGCCAAGGTTGTACCCACTCCTAACTGTAAACTCACCTTTCTTGTCATAATGCCACCTTAATTGATCACTCCCTCCGTTCCAGCTGACCGGGATTGACAGGACTGCCTCTCTATCAACAGGGAGCAGCAAATTATTTAATTTATCCAAGTCCCACCCTTTACGGGAGCTGTCCATCAAGTCTGAAACACGCAAGTTCAGCCCAGGATCGAAAGTGACCAGCTTAAAAGAACTAGGACGCGGCACCCATTTGTCCTTGAAGGCACTAATATTGCAGCCATCTCCCACAGACCACCGAAGGCCTTTCAAAAGCAATTCCCTCCCCCATAAGAGGCTTCTCCACGCATAGGAACACCCTGCCTTGGCATTAGTAGAGAGGAAATCAGATTGACTGAAGTATTTTGCACGAAGAACACGAGCCGCCAGCGAAAGAGGGGACGAGAGAACACGAATCTGTTCTCTTTCTAACAATGAACAAATTATGGTTATAATCAAGCCACAAAATTTCAATCTTTTAACATTATCCTTTATAAATTAGAAAATTATTAGGTAATTTTTTGTACACACAAAGGTTTGGACAATATTTTGTCCCAGTCATTTGCTTCTTTTTTTTTTTTTTTCTTTTTCTTTCTTTCTTTCTTTCTTTCTTATTTTATTTAAGTTATTTATATATACAATATTAAATTTATTTTAATCTATTTGAAAAATTAATTTAATTAAAATAAATTTAATAAATTTTATTCTTTTTTAATATTAATATATTTGATTCTAACATTTAAAAAAGTACTTAAAATAATTTTATTTATTTAAAAATTATTTTAATATAATTTTATGCTGCATTTCACAAAAGACAATTATTTTCAATTATTTTTTATATAATCTCACATTATACCAAACAAGGGACACTATTATTTTTGTCCAATTCATACGACACCAAACATATCACAATACTAGTTTGGTTCAATCCTATCAAACCCAATATAATCCCGTAAAAATAGTCTGAACCTATCTAATCAAATTCCCTCCACCAAACGAGCCATAGTACTTAAGATTTTGCAGGATAATGAAAAAATGTGCTTGCTATAATAAATAAAATTAATAAGTAACAATCTGGCTTCATCAAATAGCATAAACAAATTCAGCAATACGCAATTTAGAATCGAAACAATTAAACGTAAAGACCAGAGTAGATGTTATTTCCTATTTACATTCACTTATACTCCACTTCCATCTTTAGTTTTTGAATTTATTTCACTTTTATTTGGATTAAATTGGGTATATCAAAAATGGATGTTTTAATAATTTGTTTGAGATTACAAATACTATATATATAGTCCCGTTCTTATGCGGACGTCCTGATATAACTTCATGAGGATATTGAATGTGAGTTATTAGTTTTGATAAGTGCATACACACTTGAGTCAAAGCATGTAAAATTAGTGGTTGGCTCCATCTAGTTCCATCTAGGGATGGCAATGGATCGGATTGGGTATGGATATCCCAATATCCATCCCCGTATCCGTTTGAGATATATATCTTCATCCCCGCATCCATCCCCATTTCTAAGTGAACGGGGTGAATTTGGATAATCCACTAATTAAGATAGAGATATCCATCCCCGCTCCATTTATATCTGTATCCGATGAAAAAACTTTAAATTTTTATAGTTTACAAGAGAAAAATGTAACTAACATATGTAACGGTATATTTTATCCTATTTAAAGAGCAACAAATACATCCAATAAAATTCAAATATAAAAATTAATAATAACTTATATAATTAAAATTAATAATTATATAATAAATTTTTATATTTTTAAAATATTAAAATCTATGATGGATTTAGATGGGGATGGATATCCATAGACGATATCCATCCCCATCCCCGAAAATAAAATGGATATTATGATGATATCCATCCCCGCTCCGTCCCCAAAATAATAGTATCTATCCCTATTTTAAATAGAGCGGATTCTCATAGATATCCGTATCCATGAATAATTTTGCCATCCCTAATTCCATCCGACAATCATCTTCTACTACAAAAGATAATTAATCAACTCCAAATTACACGAAAACTCTCATATATAAATAAACAAGAACCCCACAACTACTACTAAAATTAACGCCGTCATCAATTTTGTGTAGTCTTCATGAACCTGCTCCCAGTCAAACCACAAGCAAGTGCCTGATTAGGTATACCATTAACGTGTTGAACACCTTCAGCAAAAACCACACCCATACCCATATGCAAATGAGGCTCAATATGGCAATGGAATGCCCACACTCCTGGATTATCCGTAACGAATCTCAATGCGGTCCACCCGAATGGGAAAATCACTGCGGTGTTTCTCAATGGAGGGTTTTTCAAGTTGAATTTCTTCTCATCTTCCTTCGTAAACTTTCCTTCTCCATACCCTAACACCCAGAAGTCATGCCCATGCAAATGCCATGGATGTATTTCGCTAACGTTTGCCGCTAACATATTAGCATTCTGCAGTATAACATCAACTGTGGTGTTCAAAGGAAACATGTAAACCCCATTTCCAGTAGTCGCGTTAGGGTTTACGGGTGGTTTCATTACATCATAATCACTAGCAAAATTCTCTGGTGGGCTTTTGTTATCAAATGCGGTTTTGAGAGAGTATTTAATAGAACCCAAATAAGGGGTTGATGGTAGATGTAAGGAAATATTGTTGACAGACCACTTGATAAATCCATCAATCAAGTTTTGGGTAGTGAGAAGGATGATCCTACGGTCGTGATTTCTCGGAGGTTTCGGGGATCCCATTAGGGCAAGTATTTTGTTAGAGAATGACTTACTATGATCATAATCATTCCATGTTGGAGTAATTGGGGGTGGTGAGAATGGGATTTTTGATGCTGAAGTTGGTGCATAGTTTAAAAGGGTTAGGGCTTGTGGAGTTTGGGGTCTTCTTCCTCTAACACCAATTGAAATCCAGTAATTTTTAGAAGCCTCTTGATTTGTTCTTATTAAAACTGAGTAGCTCTCACCAGAATAAATGTCAATGTCTTCCACTTGGAATGGTTGCACATAATTTCCATCAGCTTCCACCACCTCCATTTTGTGACCCTGCTGAACGTACAATACAAAATGAGAGAAATTTTTAATATTAAAAAATATATTATTGAAATCCAAATCAAAGAATATGTTATTTAAATTTTAAAGGCAAGACAAGACAGGACTTGATGATTGATGCATTGCTGAGTTGGTACAGTAGTGTTTTTTTTTTTTTTTTTGAAGGAAGACATAAACATTCAACAACAGGAAAAGATACAATCAATATTGGAATTAAGCCAAATTTGCTCCTTTCCTGAGGAGAACGCCAAAGAGACAAGATCATGTGTCAAGGTATTCTCAACTCTGGAAATAGCATGAGTTGGTATAGTTAGACTATAGAAGAAAAAGTATTGAAAGTTTCAGGAAAATTAATAAATTAAGCAAAAACTTTAAGGGACTGAGGAATCTTTTGCGCAAGTACAACAACAATATCAACCCAGCCAAAGAAAAAAGAATCATCTATTATTTGACATAATAATTGATTTATAATTCAAAATTACTCCTTTTTTTTCAGTAGAGTCAAAAAGTAAAACAGTTCCGCATTAATTATGAACATGGCTTTTTCCTTCTCTTCGTTTTCTCTTAAGATAGATATGTGATTGGTAAAAAAAAAAAGCTTTTACCTTTTTTTTTGCTCGATTCGTTGTTGTCTTTCTTTTACTTTTTTTTTGACAAATTCATCAATTCTTATCATCTCTCTTTTCTTTGTCCTCTTTTATTCATTTTCTCGCAATTTCTTTTCAAACGTCAAAAACAATGGTAGAGGACATATATCCTATCGAAATAACTTCACTATTTTTCCGTCAAGCCACCTATAAATATAGAACTTATTGAGAATGGATCTGAAGAACATCATAATTTAAATCCTATATATATTATATAAATTATAAAACCAATATTATATTTACTATGTTAAAACTGGACTTTATATTTAGATCTAAATATAAGAGCATCTCCAACGTATACACCATTCACACCAAATACACCAAAAAAACATCTTTAACGTATACACCATCTACACCAAATACATCAAATAATATTTGGTGGATGAACAGTGCCCACCAAATCTTTTTTTTTTTGTTTTTTCTGTTATGATGTAACATCACCATCTACCTTATATAAAATTATTAATTTAACCCTTTTACACTTAATATTAATTATATGTATTCCCAAAAAAATATACCGTTGGAAAGATTTGGTTGAAATCTTTAAAATGATACCCACTTTGATATACATATTTAATTTATTAAATTTAATTATTAATTAATACATTTAACTAATTTAAACTTAACTTAATTAGTAACTCTAGTGCAATTAAATACATTACATAAATAAACTCTACAATAAAGCAAATTGCAACACAGGTTGACAATAATAATAAAAACTCGTTCAAAATAATTCTAAAAAATCATTTAGAAATTGTTGAAGAATAATATTTTTATGAAAAAAAAAATTATTGTTACTGTATAAGTTAATTAATAAAAATTAATTAATATTGTATAAATATGTATTGGGAGAATATTTTGGAAAGATGCTTTTTTGGTGTAAAATTTGGTGTTATATATTGAAGATGAGAAAAATTTGGTGTAAGAAAGATGCTCTTTTTTGATGTTTTTGGTATAATATTTGGTGTTTGGGTTAGAGATGCTCTAATAAAATATGATAAAAAGGTAATTATTAATAATATACTTACCCCAACAGCCAAGTTGAGAGAAGCGAGTGCAGTAGTGCTGGCAATCCTGAGCCTGTAAGTTTTGTTTGGGAGAACACGCAAGATCTGGGGCGCGCACTGTTCATTTCCTCTTAAGTTGCACTGGTTTGTTGAGGTGGTGTTGCTAAAATGCGCTGCTAGGGAACAGTTGAACTGCCCTCTTCCATTTATCAATAGAGTCTGTACGTATATATTATTGAATATTAATTAAAAGATGATAACATATTAACATGCAATTATTAACATATTAAAAAAAGTACCTGGGGTTCACCGACATAACGAAAAGGCTTGGAGGAGAGGCCAACTTCTTGATGATGAACACTTTGATGCCACCAATCACTCAATAACATGTTGAACTCAGCATCGTAGTGGAATGGTTCTGTCTCTCCATCAGCCACGTCGACAATGAGAGAACCATACAGACCAGCTGATCTTTGCATTCCAAAATGACCATGGTAAAAGTATGTTCCTGGCTTGTCAACTATGAACCTGTAATCAAAGGTTTCTCCAGGATTGATAGCACACTGAGAGATGGAAGCAGTCCCATCAGCCCATGGAGTACCCACCTGTCTGATTCCATGCCAGTGAATCACAACTCCCTCTGTGTGGAGTTTGTTAGTCAGTAGAACAGAAATGGTGTCTCCAGCTTTAGCTCGGATTGTTGGCCCTGGAAACTGACCGTTGATTCCCATCACAACATTCTCTTTGCAATCTGGTGACCAGAACATGTACTCCACGTCCCATTTCAAATGCCTTGTTTTTGGTGAACCAAATGACTTTTCAAATGAACACAATAATATGAACAAAACTAAACCTCCTCTTAGAAAACCCATTTTTGTTACCAACAAAAACAATAAAATGGGAAGAGTAGTGGTGAGCTGAGAGCCTGAAACTTGAGAGGCAGTAGCTATTTGTAGTGCTAGCCCATGATATATTTGAACATGCTTGCGGCGTTGTTTCGTGTTCTGGCAGTGTGAGTGGTTGTGGGGCATACATTTTATTATTTAATTTGTTCATCATTATTAAGGATTTGGATCCTTTGACCTCTTTAAAGTATATGATTGGTTGTTGATAAAGTGATCGTAGAAACCAATCACATCTTAACCACATATACTCATCACAATGTTTATGTGTCAAGTGATTATGTGAGGTCTAGAAA
Organism: Acer saccharum; assembly: GCA_030490815.1. Taxonomy (NCBI): domain Eukaryota; kingdom Viridiplantae; phylum Streptophyta; class Magnoliopsida; order Sapindales; family Sapindaceae; genus Acer; species Acer saccharum. The sequence goes on from CM059878.1 coordinate 11,680,961, forward strand.
ACAAATCATATCAGCAGATGATCCAAATTCCATCATTCATACATACTGCATGCGATATTGGTCCGGTATTGGCCATGCAAGATTGCAGGTCCCCATAGTTTAAGTTTATGATTGGTTAGGTCCATACTGTCCAATTCCGTTAGGTTTCTATAAAAAAACATGAGGGTATAATGGTAAAAATACAAATTAAAATATTTTAATAAAAGATTAATATTAAAAATAATTAAAAAGTAATATTAAAATAATTAAAAATTAAAAGTAAAAAAATAAAATTAAATAATAAATATTTTTTTAAAGAATTAAACAATAAATAAATATTAAAAATAATAATCTTATTCTATTATCTCTCACCATCGGATCCAAACCCATCAATCTTATTCTCTATCTCTCACCACAACCACCACCATCAACCACCCGTTGTCAACTACCCCGAAGCCGAGAAAGAAGAAGATGAAGAGAGAGAGATCGAGAAAGAAGAGATCGGCACTTGATCAGACTTCCGGTCGTCGTCATCGCTTCTGGTCGCCGTCATCTTCGTTAAACTTTGACGGGTTGATGGAAATTGTGAAGCCACCTATCACTAATATATTTTGACCATTATATAAGTAAAAAAATCGATCTTTTAAAGATTAAAGGGAGAAATCATTTTTTTAGGTGATCAGTTAATATCAACAACAAAATTATCCATTTGTATATATTTTTTTTTTATACAACTTTTGTGAATGAGACCAAGTTAATACATGTTTTATAATTTAAAAATTGAATGAACTAAAAAGGCAAATATTATTATATAAAAATAATGAAACGCTGAAAAATATCATAATTCAAAATAGTGAATGATGCAGGGATGAATAGTGATACTTTATTATTTTATCTTCTTTTTTATTATTTATAATTAATAAAATTAATATAATATATATATAAATATATATTTATTTAAAAGTAGGGGTAGCTGAAACCGGTTATTCCCATTAAAATATATATATATATATATATATATATATATATATATATATATATATATATATTTGTTTGCACGATACAGGGCTGCATATAGGGATGGCAATTTGACCCGCACCTGTGGGCACCCACCCGAACCCGACCCTGTAGGGTCGGGTTTGGGTGGTGAATTTATGACCCGTGAACCCATGAACTCGTATAAAGAAAAACCCAGTGGGTGTGGGTGTGGGTTTGGAAAACGAACCCGCGGGTGAACCCGTGAACCCGCATAAATAAAAATTATATAATATTTAGTATTTAAAATATTATAAACTTAAACTCTAATGGAAACTTTTTAATCATATAAAGAATAAAATATAAAAACTCTACTCATTCTAAGTTTGAGAATTACAATTCTCATCCTCCACTCATTCTAACTTTCAACTTTCAAAAGTCCCACATTGAAAAAATAAAAGTGCAAGGTTCTACCATTACATATATATATATATATATATATATATATATATATATATATAATGTGTTTTGCCTCTTGTCTCTACTAAGAAAAATACTTGTATTTGTAATTCTCTATGATATATTATAAATAAAGAGGAGTTTTATATTGTATAAATAAATAAAATTAAATATTAAATATTTATAAATTAATATATTTTGCAGGTTGGTGGGTGTGACCTGAACCCACGAACCCGTATAAAACCCGCGGATGAAACCCAAACCTGAACCCGTTTATTTTCGCGGGTTCATGGGCGGGAGTGGGTGATGAAAAATTTCACGGGTACGGGTTTGGATTTTGCATAACCCGCCCGAACCTGACCCGTTGCCATCCCTAGCTGCATAGTAGCCACGAGCTAGCCCCGATATACTGATATGTGAAGGAGAAAATGACAAGGTTTGAGTGTAAAAATAAAAACGAATTAGACATTCTATTTATTTATGGGTAGTAGTTAACATGTGCCCTTACAATTCATTAAAGTCCATCCAAATTATTTCTTACGTTTACGGTTTACCAATACAAGTCTTGCTCCAACTCACAAGATGATTCTTTTTGAAATTCATTTTCCAAACCAAATATTTCAAAGTTACTACAAATGAACAATCATATTTCCAAATTATTAGAAGTTAAATGTTCAACCACCTATACTAATTTACTATAAAGTGATATGCAAGTTAGAGTATTCTATAAAGGATAAATTAATACGTCTAAATTATCTAAAATTTGACATAAATAAAATTAAAAAATGTGAGACATGAGAGTGTTTTATTTCAATAAATTTGTTATAGAAAAAACTAAGATAGATTCACGTCATCCTTTAATTCTTTTCCTTCATCAGTTCATCCGGAATGAGGAGACTATATTGTTTTAATATAATTGAATGAAATGTTGTTGTAATTTTAGAGATTGTTTGAGGGCAATTTTGGAATGAAGCTTTTTGGCAGTAAGCTTTTAAATTGAACTTTTTCCTTTGTGCTTTTATATATTAATACTTAAAGTATCTGTCAATTTTTTCCAAATAATTCTTGGCTATTGATCGGTCAGTATCAAAAATACTGACTCCATCAATAGGAGTGTAGCATATGGCACTTTTTCATTTACTTTTTATATTTATCTCATAAATTAAATCACGTACTTAATTGATAAGGTCGGTATTTTTAGATATTAATTGACAAGCATTGTTATTTTTTCCTTCCCAATTAATCAAACTTTTTCTCTTTTTCAGCATTTCCTACACCCTCTTTAATAACATTTCAAAAATAAAATTCATTTTATATTTACACGCAAACCTCGTCATTTTCTCCTTCGCATATATCAGTATAACACGTCTGACAAACTCCCAAAGAAGGAATTGCATGCCATTGGTCAATGGATTCTTCTGTAGTCACCAAATTTTTAATGAGTTTGTACGCTGAGAATGGTGGGTGAGTTGATAAATTGAAACAACAAAAACTCTTTCTTAGTTTTTAGGGATTTAATCATTTTCCCCCCTGCTTTTTATTATATTAGAAAGGTGAGGACAGGGTTTCTCGACTTTAGAAATATGACCCCCCTAAGAACAAACTTATTTAACAAACACCCCCCTCTATCAGAAAAATCATCAACAGTGAGAGTTGACCGTTATTGTTATGGGGCAATTTCGTAAACTCCCCATGGGAACAGGAATCTAATTTGTATTGACTACCGAGGGTTATTAAAGTAATTTGATATTTATAATTTATAATATCTAAACAAAATAAAATTTTAAAAAACCACCATTAAAAAATAACAATAATAATAATAATAATAATATCATCATCATCATCTTCTTCTTCAATTCTTCTTCTCCACGACCAAACACCAACACCAGTCCATCAATCACCATCTTCATCTTCATCACTATCATCAAACCAAACACACCCTTAACAGCAACATCAAACAAACAAACAAACCTAGAAATTAAACCAAAAATCTCCCATCAATTTTATTTAATAAAACAAGATCTAGATTATTTTTTTTTTTAACAAAACTAGATTTGGAAAAAAATTTCGAAAAAATAAAGATCTAGAAAAAAAAAATTTGTTTGAACAAAAGCAGATCTGAAAAATTTTGTTCGAACAAAACTATGAGGGAATTTTTTTTTTGAACAAAAGCACATCACCATCACCTAAAAAAAACGATTTTTCAATCTGGATCTCTAGATTTTTCGAACACCAACACCTATACCCACAACCACCACCAGTTATTTGTTCACCACCATCGTCACACCCACGAACACCACCGAACCAAGCCACCCTCGTCGTCAATCGATAATCTTATACACATCGGCTATCTCATAGGCCAGTCTATAGAAGGGGTACTAGTGTACTACTGTACTAGATAGTTCAGTTACAAGAGTTGTATGTTTTTCAAACTACTTGATTTATGAGTGATGGACTAATAGACTTTCCAAATTTATTTATCAAAAAAAATTTAAATGTTATAGAATATGAGTTGTCATTATCTTTTAAATCATGAGACTATATGATAAGGGATATGTGATCACTTTATAATCACAAGATGTTAACAACTCATATATCATTAATGGTGACCGCGGTAGTTTAAAACTGACGGTTTCCGTTCCAATCGAAACTAGAATCATAATCGAAATCAGACCGGAATTTTATTTTATTTTATATATATATTTTTTTTTTGTAGGGGGGGTAGGGGTACCGTCCCCGTTCGAACACTTAAAAAAAATAATAATAATAATTCAAAATTCAAGATATACAGCAGACTGCAGCTCTCTCTCTCTCTCTCTCTCTCTCTCTCTCTCTCTCTCTCTCAAATTCAAAATTAAAAAAAAAAAAAATTAAACTCCCTTAATCAATCTAATCAAATTAAAAATCATTAAAAATATATATATAAAAACAACACTTAAAACCAATTGTACAAAATCAAATAAGTTTTTATTTTTATTTATTTTTATTTATTTTATTTTTTTTACAGGTTCTTGAAAAATTAGAACTGAAACCGAAACCTTATGGGTCCAGATTTCAATCCCGATTCAAACCAAACCATAGTCACCTCTACATACCACATCATTTGGTAAAAAATTTATAAAGATAATCATTTCTCTTAATTTACTTATTTGGAGTTTTGGACTCTTAATAATCAGAAACAGACTAGTGAAACAGATTTTGACACGTAGTGCAAGTAAAAATGAAAAGGGAAAATTGTACAAACTTCCTATAAGTTTAATCTATATGATTATATTGCATTCATATGCAACTTTTGCTAAAATTGTACATACTTTCTCAATTTTTCATTGGCTCATTTTTTGATTAGCCTTAAAATTTAAAATAACTAAATTACCCCTAAATTAATTAACTAACCACTTTTTTATTTAAATTTTTTTTTTAAGAAAAATAAATAAATAATCGATAAAAATGTTTTTTTTTTAAATAAAAAAATTGTTAGTAAATTAATTAGGTTCTATTTATAATAAAATCTCTAACCGTTTAAATAAAAAAAATGGTTAGTTAATAAATTTTATTATAATAAAATCCTCAAATATAATAATTATTATGATAATATATATATTACAATATCTATTAATTTAGAGCCAAGTATTTTTTTGAAAGCTTTAGCTATTGGTAGGATTCGAGCAGCTAACTTGTGAGTCATTAGCCAAAGCTTTAAGCTCGTCCATCTACCAGCTGAGCTACACCCCTATTGGTATTATAATAAAATAATTAATTCATGAGTAATTTATCATTTTAAATTTTAAGGCTAGTCAAACAATTAGTCAATGAAAAGCAGGGGAAGTATATGCAATTTTGACAAAAGTTGCATCTGAATGCAATATTGGTTAAAATCAATGGAAGTTTGTGCAATTTGCCCAAATGAAAACACATAGAAAAATGTGCATCAATTGTATTGAAAATCTTACTTTCAAAATTACCCTCAAACAATCTCTAAAATTACTAAAGTAGTCTCTTCATTCGCTGAATATATCACGAAATTTTGATTACTTTCTCAAGCAAGCTTTGGTATTTGACTGCTTTTTACACCCTTTTGTTTCTTTTTTTTTTTTTTTTTTTTTTTTTTTTTTCCTTTTTGAATCTGTTCTCTTTCTAACAATGAACAAATTATGGTTATAATCAAACCACAAAATTTCAATCTTTTAACATTTTCCTTTATAATTTAAAAAATTATAAATTAGAAAATTATTAGGTAATTTTTTGTACACACAAAGGTTGGGACAATATTTTGTCCCAGCCATTTGCGTTTTTTTTCTTTCTTTCTTTCTTATTTTATTTAAGTTATTTATATTTAAAATATTAAATTTATTTTAATCTATTTAAAAAATTAATTTAATATATTTTATTCTTCTTTTAATATTAATATATTTGATTCTAACATTTTAAAAAAGTATTTAAAATAATTTTATTTTATTTTCCTTTGAATTGATTTAAAATAATTTTATTTATTTAAAAATTATTTTAATATAATTTTATGCTGCATTTCACAAAAGATAATTATTTTCAATTATTTTTTATATAATCTCATGTTATACCAAGCAAGGGACACTATTATTTTAGTCCAATTCATACAGTACCAAACATATCAAAATACTAATTTGGTTCAATCCTATCAAATCCAATATAACCCCGTAAAAATAGGGTGATCCTATCTAATCAAATTCCCTCCACCGAACGAGCCATAGTACTTAAGATTTTGCATGATAATGGAAAAATGTGCTTGCTATAATAAATAAAATTATTAAGTAACAATCTGGCTTCATCAAATAGCATAAACAAATTCAGCAATACGCAGTTTAGAATGGAAACAATTTAAACGTAAAAACCAGAGTAGATGTTATTTCCTATTTACATTCACTTACAGTTACTCCACTTCCATCTTTAGTTTTTGAATTTATTGCACTTTTATTTGGATTAAATTGAGTATATTTGAGATTACAAATACTATATATATAATCCCGTTCTTATGCGGACGTCATGATATAACTTCATAAGGATATTGAATGTGTGCCATTAGTTTTGACAAATGTATACACACTTGAATCAAAGCATGTAAAATTAGTGGCTAGTTCCATCTGGTTCCATCCATCCGACGTCAACAATCATCTTCTACTCCAAAAGATAATTAATCAACTCCAAATTACACGAAAACTCTCATATATAAATAAACAAGAACCCCACAACTACTACTAAAATTAAAACCGTCATCAATTTTGTGTAGTCTTCATGAACCTGCTCCCAGTCAAACCACAAGCAAGTGCCTGATTAGGTATACCATTAACGTGTTGAACACCTTCAGCAAAAACCACACCCATACCCATATGCAAATGAGGCTCAATATGGCAATGGAATGCCCACACTCCTGGATTATCCGTAACGAATCTCAATGCGGTCCACCCGAATGGGAAAATCACTGCGGTGTTTCTCAATGGAGGGTTTTTCAAGTTGAATTTCTTCTCATCTTCCTTCGTAAACTTTCCTTCTCCATACCCTAACACCCAGAAGTCATGCCCATGCAAATGCCATGGATGTATTTCGCTAACGTTTGCCTGTAACATATTAGCATTCTGCAGTATAACATCAACTGTGGTGTTCAAAGGAAGCATGTAAACCCCATTTCCAGTAGTCGTGTTAGGGTTTACGGGTGGTTTCATTACATCATAATCACTAGCAAAATTCTCTGGTGGGCTTTTGTTATCAAATGCGGTTTTGAGAGAGTATTTAATAGAACCCAAATAAGGGGTTGATGGTAGATGTAAGGAAATATTATTGATAGACCACTTGGTAAATCCATCAATCAAGTTTTGGGTATTGAGAAGGATGATCCTACGGTCGTGATTTCTCGGAGGTTTCGGGGATCCCATTAGGGCAAGTATTTTGTTAGAGAATGACTTACTATGATCATAATCATTCCATGTTGGAGTAATTGGGGGTGGTGAGAATGGGATTTTTGATGCTGAAGTTGGTGCATAGTTTAAAAGGGTTAGGGCTTGTGGAGTTTGGGGTCTTCTTCCTCTAACACCAATTGAAATCCAGTAATTTTTAGAAGCCTCTTGATTTGTTCTTATTAAAACTGAGTAGCTCTCACCAGAATAAATGTCAATGTCTTCCACTTGGAATGGTTGCACATAATTTCCATCAGCTTCCACCACCACCATTTTGTGACCCTGATGAACGTACAATACAAAATGAGAGAAATTTTTAATATTAAAAAATATAATATTGAAATATATTATTTAAATTTTAAAATCAAGATAAGACAGGACTTGATGATTGATGCATTGCTGAGTTGGTACAGTTAGACTACAGAAGAAAAAGTATTGAAAGTTTCAGGAAAATTAATAAATTAAGCAAAAACTTTAAGGGACTGAGGAATCTTTTGCGCAAGTACAACAACAATATCAACCCAGCCAAAGAAAAAAGAATCATCTATTATTTGACATAATAATTGATTTATAATTCAAAATTACTCCTTTTTTTCCAGTAGAGTCAAAAAGTAAAACAGTTCCGCATTAATTATGAACATGGCTTTTTCCTTCTCTTCGTTTTCTCTTAAGATAGATATGTGATTGGTAAAAAAAAAGCTTTTACCTTTTTTTTTGCTCGATTCGTTGTTGTCTTCCTTTTACTTTTTTTTTGACAAATTCATCAATTCTTATCATCTCTCTTTTCTTTGTCCTGTTTTATTCATTTTCTCGCAATTTCTTTTCAAACGTCAAAAACAATGGTAGAGGACATATATCCTATCGAAATAACTTCACTATTTTTCCATCAAGCCACCCATAAATATAGAACTTATTGAGAATGGATCTGAAGAACATCATAATTTAAATCCTATATATATTATAAAACCAATATTATATTTACTATGTTAAAACCGACTTTATATTTAGATCTAGATATAATAAAATATGATAAAAAGGTAATTATTAATAATATACTTACCCCAACAGCCAAGTTGAGAGAAGCGAGTGCAGTAGTGCTGGCAATCCTGAGCCTGTAAGTTTTGTTTGGGAGAACACGCAAGATCTGGGGCGCGCACTGTTCATTTCCTCTTAAGTTGCACTGGTTTGTTGAGGTGGTGTTGCTAAAATGCGCTGCTAGGGAACAGTTGAACTGCCCTCTTCCATTTATCAACAGAGTCTGTACGTATATATTATTTTATTTTTTATTTTTTTTTGATAATTAAAGGAACAAACAAACAACAACTAAAAACCATACAACGGGCTGTGGTCCAGCCAATTTGACTCCTTCGCAGAGGAGAGGGCAAGGGAAGCTAAGTTAAGAGCCAAGGAGTTCCCAGAAACAGGAATGGCCTGACACTTACGAATACTAACTTCGGCAAACATAGCCTTAATGTCTGAGACAATAAAATTTGCATCCCCAAAAAACGGGGCAGAATTATACACAGTCGAAGCCACAACAGGAGAGGAGGTTTCGGCAATATCCACATGTAAACCCAAGGACTTGGCTAACAACAGGCCTTCTCTCAAGGCCAGGAACTGACCAACCTCTAGAGAGAACTTTCCAGGCAGAGGAATGGACCTAGCTGCAACCACTTTCCCTTTCCAATCCCGAATTGCGACCCCAACCCCAAGCTGATTGGCGTTCTTTCTAACAACCCCATCCGTATTCAGCTTTAACACCCCAGGAGGAGGCACCATCTAGTCCACTGGAGGCTTGCGGGAAGGGGGAGGAGAGGAAGTCATAGCTTGCCTAGACTTCTGAAATTCCTCCAACAGAGCAGCAGCCCGCGAGAACACCACATCAGGCAGTTTAGCCACACCATCAGCCAGGAAAGAATTGCGATTTTCCCAAACAGCCCAGGATATGATACTAAATAGGCAGAGGGAGTCATCAGAAAACTGCCCACCCACCCTAACAAAGATGTCAATTGCCGGAAAGGCCCTGAGGTTCGCCAAAAGAGAGGAGAAATCCGAGAGAGCCCAGACTTTCCTTGCCACCTTACACCCAAAAATAGCATGGCTAACTGTCTCAATATGCGAAGAGCAGCCCTTACAGCTGGGAGAAGGAAGGATTCTTTTCTTCCAGAGGTTCTCAACAGAAGGAAGCGCATTCAAACACGCTCTCCAGACAAAAATACGCACCTTAGGGGGAATGTTCAGCTTCCACAAACGAGTCCACCACTTGCTAGAAGACTGAAGGTCAGAGACAGTATCCTGACATCTGAGATGAAGGCCAAGGTTGTACCCACTCCTAACTGTAAACTCACCTTTCTTGTCATAATGCCACCTTAATTGATCACTCCCTCCGTTCCAGCTGACCGGGATTGACAGGACTGCCTCTCTATCAACAGGGAGCAGCAAATTATTTAATTTATCCAAGTCCCACCCTTTACAGGAGCTGTCCATCAAGTCTGAAACACGCAAGTTCTGCCCAGGATCGAAAGTGACCAGCTTAAAAGAACTAGGACGCGGCACCCATTTGTCCTTGAAGGCACTAATATTGCAGCCATCTCCCACAGACCACCGAAGGCCTTTCAAAAGCAATTCCCTCCCCCATAAGAGGCTTCTCCACGCATAGGAACACCCTGCCTTGGCATTAGTAGAGAGGAAATCAGATTGACTGAAGTATTTTGCACGAAGAACACGAGCCGCCAGCGAAAGAGGGGACGAGAGGATCCGCCACGCTTGTTTAGCAGGCATGGCTTGGTTGAATAAAGAGATGTCTTTGAAACCAAGGCCACCGTGACATTTAGGGAGGCAGAGCTTCTTCCAACTGATCCAACTAATCTTCCGCTTGCCATCTCTCGAACCCCACCAGAACTTAGACGACATGGCTCCAAGGTCATTACACAGGGAAAGAGGGATTTTAAAAATACTCATGGAATAAGAGGGAATAGCCTGGGCAACAGCCTTTATGAGGACCTCTCTCCCCCCATAAGAGAACTGACTACCCTTCCAGCTATTGAACTTCTTCCATACCTTATCCTTGATATCAGAGAAAGTCCTAGTTTTATTCCGCCCTACCATAGAAGGGAGACTGAGGTATTTTTCTTGCGTATTGCAATCTCTGATCTCAAGAGCATCCTGGATAACTCTTTTAGTGGCCACCGAAACATTAGGACTGAAGGTGATTTTGGACTTGGAAAGGTTGATTTTTTGGCCTGAAGCTTTCTCATAAGACAAGAGGATACCTCTTATGCAGTCACTGTTAGCCTTGGAAGCCTTGCAAAACAGAATGCTGTCATCTGCAAAAAGAAGATGACTAACATTTGGCCCTCCCCTACAGCACCTAAAGCCCAAACCTCGACCATGATTCTCAGATTCTGTAATCAAACTGGAAAGAGCTTCAGCACACAGCAAGAAGAGATAAGGGGACAGGGGGCAGCCCTGACGAAGACCCCTCGAGGGAGAGATGGAGCACATCGCCCGACCATTCCAAAGAAAGGAGAGGGAGGAGGACGAGATGCAGTCGATAATCAGGGAGATCAAATCCTTCGAAAATTCCATCTTGACCATAACCGATTCCAGGAACCTCCACTCAACCCTGTTGTATGCTTTACTCATATCAAGTTTGATTGCCATCTGACCCTTCTTAACAGACTTCTTCTGGCCTAGAGAGTGGAGATTCTCAAAGGCCAGAAGGATGTTATCGAAAATCTGCCTCCCCGGAACAAAGGCAGACTGAGAAGGAGAGATGATGGAAGGCAGAATACCTTTTAGCCTGGCAGCCAACACTTTAGTGACAATCTTGTACACCACGCTACACAGAGAGATCGGTCTAAAGTCCTTGAGCTCAACCGGATTCTTTAACTTGGGAATAAGAACAACATTTGTACTGTTAAAAGCCCTTATTGAAATTTGACGGTTCAGAATTCCCAAACACACGGCTGTTACATCACCACCAATCACTTTCCATGCTTTTTGGAAAAAGAGGGCATGGAATCCATCCGGACCCGGTGCCTTAGTAGGGTTCAAATCATCCACCGCCGCCCTTATTTCCTCAGCCGTATAACGAGCAGTAAGCTCCTCTTTCATACCCTCAGACAATCTAGCTTTGATGACCCTCACCACACACTGGATGTCGCTAGAAGAAGGATGAGAAGAGAGGAAAAGAGAAGAGAAAAATTCCTTTACAACTCTCGAGAGACCCTCCTCTGTATCCTGAAACCGACCCGCCTCATCCTTCAGACAGGAAATGACATTCTTTTTCTTCCTAGCTGTAGCGCAGGAGTGAAAGAACTTCGAGTTACGATCACCCGCTTGGAGCCATTCCGCTCTCGAACGTTGCCGCCAATACAATTCTTCGGTTTCGTGAAGGCCTTCAACTTCCTTTTCCAAAGCCTTTATAGACATCATAATACCCGGCTTACCACTATTGACATACAGCGCTTCAATCTCCCGTTGCTTACCCTCAATCTTTCTCCTAATATTTCCAAACCTGGCACGGCTCCACTCACTGAGCCTAGCAGCACACCCTGTAAGCTTGGCCACCAAATTTGCAGCCGGGTCATTTGAGCCCCTGTTCAGCCAGGAATCTTTAACAACAGAGGCATAATCCTCTTCTTTTAGCCAATGAGGTTCAAACCGAAACTGAGGGTCTTTAACTCTCAAAAAAGGGCATTTAGGGACACAGTCCAGAATTATAGGGCGGTGATCCGAATTGTAGAACCCCAGATTGGTGACCTGAGCGTTCCAGAATTGGTCACGCCAACTTTCATTAGCTAGAAACCTATCTAGTCTTTCTTGAATATTGAACTTGCCCTCTCTCTTATTGTTCCAGGTCAACCTTGGCCCCAAAAACCCCAGGTCGAACAGATTACAATCTTCAACCGCCTGCCTGAAGTTGAGCATCCCTGAGACACACTTATCGGAACCCCCCACCTTTTCTTTCAAACTTAGCAGCTCATTAAAGTCCCCACCACAGGCCCAAGGAAGGTTGTCAACCTCTTTGAGCCGACGAAGGAGGGACCACGAGGAATTTCTGTTACAAGAAGCAGGATTCCCATAGAAGCCCGAAAATCTCCAACAAAAACCATCTGTCATAACAATCCGCGCATCGATGTGCCCCGAAGAAGAGGAAAGGACATTAACACTAATACTGTCTTTCCAGAAGAGCAGGAGCCCTCCACTGCTACCATTACTATCAACACAGAACCAACTACTGTAACCAAGAGTGAGATTCAGTCTGTAAACTTTAGAACTATTCAATTTCGTCTCCGAAAGGAAAACCAAATCGGGAGAATGACGCTTCAGCAGCCTCAGCAAGGCCGCGAACGCTCGGGGATTCCCCAGACCCCGAACGTTCCAACTAAGGCCTATCATTGTTTTCGGCAGGCCTGGTCCTCAGGCTCTGCCGATATAATAGCTTCCGAACTAGCAGTTTCCTTCTTGATCTTTTTTAACCCTCTGCTATCAGAGTCCAAAGGGTCAAACACCATCTTCCTCTTACAGACCTGTTCATCAAAAACTGGTTGAACCGAACTCCCCTCCCTATGATTGGGTGATAGGGTTGAGCCAGAACCAGAACCTTTGCATTTATGGGGGGATTTTCGTTGCTTGGACTAACCTTCTTTCTTGCTAGTGGTAGGGAACGAACTCTTAGATTTAGAGATTTTCACCGGAGACTTACTGATCTCAAGAAGTCTCTGAAAAGAGCTTGTGGGTAGCACCGGCTTCACCTGGATCCTTCCTTCACGCGCATTTCTTTTCCATTTCCTAGTTTTGTTTGAGGGAATGGTTGACATGGGAATGGCTTCATCGATTTCTTTTGGGACAGGCTTAGAGGGAGCAGATACGGTTTGAGATAGGTTGGGCTGCTTAACAATCTTGGAAGGTAATTGGGCTTGGGGGGGAAGGTTATCAGAGGCTATTGTGGTAGAAGAGGGTTTAGACTCCTTATCTCTGGACTTTCCCTGAAGGCCCAACTCTTCTCGCTGGATACTCGGCCCAATACCCAGCCCATCCACACACATCTCATCAGACTGAGGAAGCCTCACTACTCCTGCTGAAGCTAGGGTTCCTAAATTCTCCAGAGCTTGCGCCGCCCCTGTTACCACCGGGGAACCCTTCAACGACACCAAGGAACCCCCTTTAATGCTAACCGACCCATCTCCCTCCCCCTCTCTAGAACCTTCAGTAGACCTGCCTCTATCGGAAGAGCTACCGTATCCCTGAGAATTATTTCTAGAATAAAGTTTCTCCCCAGTTGAAGCCTTCAGCCACGCTCCGTACTTGGTCGGGGTACCTTCTAGCGCCTGTTTCCTAGCATCAACATCCAAGCATTCCAAAATCCCATGGCCAACTTTACCACAAGCATAGCAGAACTCAGGAAGTCTCTCATATTTTAAACTAACCGTGGTGATTTCTTCAGTTTTACCCAACTTCAGACGGAGCCATCTTCTCAGTGGCTTGGAAATATCGATACAAACCTTTACTCTCATGAACTTACCCCAGCATTCCCTTGAGTCTGCTGGGATCTCCACCACCTCTCCAATCTGCTCTGCCATCCATTTTGCCATCCTCCTATTCATACAGATAATGGGGGTTTCATGAATCTGGACCCAAAAGGCTGCCCTATTGAACTCCAGCTGGGAGTAGTTCCCAGTTCCCTTAGGTTTCTCCAACACAATCAAACTCTTTCCAAAATGCCAAGGACCTCGCTGCCACACACGATTTCTATCTTCTTGTTTGATAAAATAAAACATGAAAGTGTTATCAGCCACAACTTCTACCTCGACTTGACCAAATGGAGACCAGATCTGTTCAATCAGACTACGGAAGGCCTCTCTATTGACCTTCTTACCCGTTAACACTTTACCTACCAGACAGCAATCAACATCTTTCGCACCATCTTCTATCTCTGTTTCTGAAGTCTCAAGAACAACCCCATCTTCTTCAGCAATAGATAAATTCTCATATAGATCTGTAATTTCTTTAGCACTCATGACTAAAACCTAGAATAGCAACAATAAAGAAGAGTCGATGAAGACCCGGAATGGAAGCCCTACCTCTAGATTCAGAAGACCCACTTCCTAAACAAGACTGACTACTTTCACCCTTTTCGCCAGAGAGAGAAAAGGGGAAAGACAACTGTACGTATATATTATTGAATATTAATTAAAAGATGATAACATGCAATTATTTACATATTAAAAAATGTACCTGGGGTTCACCGATCCAACGAAAAGGCTTGGAGGAGAGGCCAACTTCTTGATGACGAACACTTTGGTGCCACCAATCACTCAATAACATGTTGAACTCAGCATCGTAGTGGAATGGTTCTGTCTCTCCATCAGCCACGTCGACAATGAGAGAACCATACAGACCAGCTGATCTTTGCATTCCAAAATGACCATGGTAAAAGTATGTTCCTGGCTTGTCAAATATGAACCTGTAATCAAAGGTTTCTCCAGGATTGATAGCACACTGAGAGATGGAAGCAGTCCCATCAGCCCATGGAGTACCCACCTGTCTGATTCCATGCCAGTGAATCACAACTCCCTCTGTGTGGAGTTTGTTAGTCAGTAGAACAGAAATGGTGTCTCCAGCTTTAGCTCGGATTGTTGGCCCTGGAAACTGACCGTTGATTCCCATCACAACGTTCTCTTTGCAATCTGGTGACCAGAACACGTACTCCACATCCCATTTCAAATGCCTTGTTTTTCGTGAACCAAATGACTTTTCAAATGAACACAATAGTATGAACAAAACTAAACCTTCTCTTAGAAAACCCATTTTTGTTACCAACAAAAACAATAAAATGGGAAGAGTAGTGGTGAGCTGAGAGCCTGAAACTTGAGAGGCAGTAGCTATTTGTAGTGCTAGCCCATGATATATTTGAACATGCTTGCGGCGTTTTTTCGTGTTCTGGCAGTGTGATTGGTTGTGGGGCATACATTTTATTATTTAATTTGTTCATCATTATTAAGGATTTGGATCCTCTGGCCTCTTTAAAGCACATGATTGGTTGTTGATAAAGTGATTGTAGAAACCAATCACATTTTAACCACATATATTCATTACAATGTTTATGTGTCAAGAGATTATGTGAGGTCTAGAAAAAAGATCGTATCAGCAAATGATCCAAATTCCATTATTCATACATACTGCATGCGATATTGGTCCGGTCAAAATCCTATGACTATACTGTAATTTTCAATACGGTAACAAAATATAAGGTAAAAATGATAAAAGTCCCTCTGGCTAGTTTGCCCTATTATGTGTTCTTGTCCCCCTAGTTTCAGTATTTGCCATGCAGGTCCCCATAGTTTAAGTTTATGATTGGTTAGGTCCCTACTGTCCAATTCCATCAGGTTTCCATAAAAAAAACATGAGGGTATAATGGTAAAAATTCAAATTAAAACATTTTAATAAAAGATTAATATTAAAAATAATTAAAAAAAAAGTAATAATATTAAAATAAATAAAAATTAAAACTAATTTTTTTAAAGAATTAAACAATAAATAAATATTAAAAATAATAATCTTATTCTCTTGTCTCTCACCATCGGATCCAAACCCATCAATCGTATTCTCTATCTCTCACCACCACCACCACCACCACCACCATCAACTACCCCAAAGCCGAGAAAGAAGAAGAAGAAGAGAGAGAGAGATCGAGAAAGAAGAGATCGGCACTCGATCAGGCTTCCGGTCGTCGTCATCGCTTCTGGTCGCCGTCGTCTTCGTTGCTGCTTCTGGTTTGAAGTGGTTTGAGTTCGAGCGCCAATAGACTGATGAGACAGTACTATAACTATCTTCTCTCTAATCTCAATCTCCCCCTCTGATATGGTTGTATGTGTTTATGTGTGGGTGGGTTCCGGTTTGGTCTGGGTTTGAGTTTGATTCTAGATGGAGATAGAGATGGTGTGGCCAGAGATGGAGGTGGTTGTTTGTTTTGGGTTGATGGTTGTTGGGTGGTGAAAAAGCTAGGTTTCTTTTTTGGGTAATGAAACAAATCTGAGTTTTTTTTTTTTGTGGGTTGTAAGATTTATCGGTGTTTGTAAGATTTTGTTCTAGGTTCAAGTTCAAGTTTGAATTGATTTTGTTCTAGGTTTGTATGAATGTATGAAGGTGTTTGAGTGTTATTGTTTATTATTATTATTATTATTTTAATTTATTTTGAATCCTTGTTTGATTTTCTGGGTTGGTGTTGATTGTATGGGTTTGATACAGAGATATGTGCCAGGATTTTCGGAAAAAAAAAAACCTTTATTTTGTTTCTTTGATTTTTTTTTTTTTATATTTATTTTTTATTTTTTATGTTGTTGATGATGATTGAAGGAGTGTGAGAGAGAGATTTCTAGAGATTTGAGAGTGGTGGCGGCGATGGTTGTTTTGTATTCATTCTAGGTTCTGGGTTTAATAATTTTTTTTTTGGAAATCCATTAAAAAAACAATTTAAATTTAAAAAGGGTAAAATAACATTGGAGGGCAAAACTGTCATTTTGCACTCTGCATAAGTCTGACTGGTTGTTTTTAATGGATTCTGTAATAGAAGGACAAAATAGACCAATACTGAATTTAGGGGGACCAGAACGCATAATAGGTCAAACTAAAGGGACTTTTATCATTTTTACCCCAATATATATAAAGTATCTAGATTTTTTTTCTTTTTTTCTTTTTTTATGCAACAGAGATCAGATGGTAGTGCATGTTTTTGTTTAAAAAAAAAAAGTCTAGATTTAAACCTTGACGGGTTGATGGAAATTGTGAAGCCACCAATCACTAATATATTTTGACCATTATATAAGTAAAAAAATCGATCTTTTAAAGATTAAAGGGATAAATCATTTTCTTAGGTGATCAGTTAATATCAACAACAAAATTATTCATTTGTATCTTTTTTTTGTTATACAACTTTTGTGAATGAGACCAAGTCAATACATGTTTTATAATTTAAAAATTCAATGAACAAAAAAAGCAAATTATTATATAAAAATAATAAAACGCTGAAAAATATCATAATTCAAAATATAAAAAACGTGACAATTACAAATATATTATTATTTTTTACAGCCTACATTTGGTCCCAGAATATGGCTACTATGCAGGCCCTACATGATGCAGGGATGAATAGTGAATGATGCAGGGATGAATACTGATACTTTATTATTTTATCTTATTTTATTATTTAAAAGTAAGGGTAGCCGGTTTCAAACCGGCTATTCCCATTAAAATCAACATTTTTTTTTTTTTTTTTTTTTTTTTGTTTGCACGATACAGGACTGCATAGTAGGCATAGGGTTCTTAAAATCGATAGATATACCGAAATATCTACCGATATATCTGTATTTTGGAGGGACCGATATTGAAACAGGCAAATATTCAATATCCTGCAGAATAGCCGGTCGATTTCGAAATATCCGTAAAAATCTCTCGATATTCCCAAAATATCCCGAAATTCCTGAAATTTCACGAATTTTACCCCGAAAGTCTATGGATATTTTGCATATTATTAAAATAATTTTTTTAATCCTAAACAATTAAATTATTGTTAAAATAATTTAGATTGAAAATTATTTTAGAAGAAGCATTAACAAATTTATAATTTTTTTAAACATAATAGTCAATAGTAAATTTATTGAGGACTTGAAGTAATATTAGATAAAAAACCAAAGAGTGGACGTGTAAAATATGTAAAATTTTGTGAAAGCAATCTGAAAAAAAAAATTGTTTGTGACTCAAATGTGTAAAACTAATTCCAAATAGTATTAAATATGTACCAATCAATTTATAAATATGTAGAATTGATTTTTTTGTAACTTTGTGCCGACATTCCAAATAAAATAATCTCAAAATTATTTGTGCAAAACGTGTAAAAACCCACAATTGTTTCTTTTGAGTAGAGAATCTAAAGAAACTCAATTATTTTTATCAAAAAATAAAATAAAAAATAAATAAGAACACAATTATTTGATATGGCCCGTACGGTGGAGAATCATAATGATAGAATTTTGAAAAATAGTATGGTAGAGAATAATAATGCATGCCTATGCCAAATAGTATGGTAGAGAATATTAATAATGAATGCCTATGCCAAATAGAAACAAAATGAATGTATGTGCATCATGCATTTATTCGTTGCAGTGAATATAAATGAAGGCAATAACGAAAATCTCCTTCAAACATTCATCTATTTGTTCACTTCATCTACAAAATAATCTCCACTCTTCTCTTTCAAGTTTTCATCATACACAACAGACGACTACACTTTACATAGCAAATTTTACATTAGTTTATCTCAAATTCTCAATATTTTTATCAAATAATCAGGTACGTAAATGTTTACTTTGATAAAAAAAAAATTATAAAAAAAATAAGATATTATAATTGTAATATTGTATGCAAATTTTAGATGTTGTGTTGTATTATTTCAAAAACTCATTAGAATTTTCATATTTATAAATTGATTGGTACAAAATTTAATTTTGTTTTGATAGGGAATTATATTATATAAGATGTCTAGCACTAAAAGTGATCCAGCATGGGAGTATTGCAAAACAATACCGAATAATAAAAATGGTACTATATGCACATTTTACGGTCACACAATGCAAAGTGGAGGAATTACCCGATTTAAATTTCATTTAACCGGTAATGAGTTGTATAAAAATGTAAAAGTATGCTCAAAGGTGCCACCGGAAGTTAAATTTCAAATATCTCAATTGCAAAAAAAAAAAAAAAAAAAAAAAAAAAAAAGCTGCAAGGGAGATTGAACAAATTCAACAAAATTGAGGGGAAATTTCCTTGATACAGAAGAAGAAGAAGATATCTATCATTATCCTGAAGGTATGCTTCCTGATGAACGAGATGATTATCGTTTGGCAATAGATGCATCCAAAGCACCTGAATGGCAAAGAGAACAAGAAGCAAGAATCTTTGGAGGGAAGTCAAAGAGAGGAGAGGGTTCAGGAGTCGGTGGTAGTAGCCAACCACCACAACAAGTACGTCATACTCAAAGTGGACGAGAGCCGCATTATAAACTTCATGTTGCACCTTCATTGTACAAATCATCAGGTGTAAAGCAAAAGAATATTAAAGATATGTTCAAGGGGGGTAGCATTAGAGAAAAAATGGGGAGGCTAGTATCGAAGTTTTTATTTATGATAATATGCCCTCACATAAAACCGACTCTCATCATTTTAAGAACATGATTGTTGGTGCTCAAGAATCAGGTATTATTTTTTTCTTAAATTATAATGTTTTTGAAATTTTGATTTGTTTTTATTTTTTATTTCACTATTAAATTTAATATGCATGTGAATATAGGTGTTGGAGTTCAACCACCATCAACATATGAAATTAGGCATAAGTACTTAGACATCGAGTACAAGGAAATAAAAGAGTATGCTGATAGCTTCAAAATTAAATGAGAAAAATATGGCTGCACCATAATGTGTGATGGGTGGACGGGATTGACAAGATTGTCGATAATTAATTTTATTGTGTATTGTAAGAGTCACACAATTTTCCTAAAATCTGTTGATGCATCCAACAAAATTAAAGATCATCAGTATATTTATGGATTACTCAAAGATGTGGTGAAAGAGGTCGGTGAGAAGAACGTTGTGCAAATTGTCACAGACAATGGCTCTGCATTTGTGAAAGCAGGTAAGAAATTGATGAAAAAATATTCCTTATTTTGGACACCTTGTGCAACACATTGTATAGATTTGATTTTTGAGGATATTGGAAATAAGGACATTGTTGCATGTGTCATTCATGATTCTAGGGCTATGACAAACTTTATATATAATCATGGATGGTTACTATCGCAAATGAAGGAGGTTTGTAAAGGGGAGATAGTGCGGCCTGGTGCAACTCGATTTGCGACCAATCATATTGCCATTGATAATCTTTAAAAAAAAAAAGACAAATTTGAAACAATTATTTACTAGTGATACATGGGCTGCAAATCGATTGAGTCGAATAGTAAATGGAAAAAGAATAGAACGGCATATTTTAGATGTAGAGTTTTGGGATAATATGGCTTCTGTAGTTAAAATATATGAGCCACTGTACCAAGTTCCAAGATTGGTTGATACAGAAGTTGTACCCACTATGTCTATCATTAAAGCAACAAAGATGGAGTAAATAGGTTCTAAACATTATACAAGACCGATGGGATAAAATGTTCAATCACCCACTACATGCTGCAGCCTGCAGGTAAATTTTATTTTGGATTATTTGTCATTCATAATTAAAATTTAGTATAGTATTTATACTAAAATTATTCTTTTTTTTTTTTTTTTTATTCTAGCTTACTATTTGAACCCAAAGTACCAATATAGAGACAATATTGGGGATAATTCGGATCTTCTAAAAGCCGTACATATAACATAATGTCTATGCGTAATTAGACACTGAAGCTGCAGAAATTGCTAATTTTGGAAATAAGGTAAAAGATTACAATTTACAACCAATTTTATAATTCCAATATTATAAATTCTTTGCATGTGAGTAATGTGTCATATTAATATATATTATACACATATTGATCTCATGAATGTAGCTCACATACTTTAAGGATGGAATGAAAAGTTTTGGTGAACGAGCAGCTATTGCAGCTAGAAGGAAAATGCAACCGGGTATAAAACTTTTATTACAAAAATTTACATATTAATAATAAATAATAATATCATTGAAATAATATTCATACTTATAATACTTAATAATTTTTATTACAGCTGATTGGTGGGTAATATATGGAAACTGTGCTCCATCATTGAGTGCAATAGCAGTTCGCATACTATCACAAACATCATCATCTTCTGCATGTGAAAGAAATTGGTCAACATTTGCTTTAATCCACATAAAACAAAGGAACCGTCTTGCCTATTTTAAGCTTGAACAACTTGTTTATTGTTATTATAATATGAAGTTGAAACTTAGGGATATGGCAGCTGAAAAAGATAAAGTAAATGAAGTTAATTTTATGGATCTACTTCAAGTAGCTGCTAAAGCAGGAGACGATAATAAGAATCCTATTTTTAACTGGGTTATACCTGCCTCCTTAGATGATAACGAGGGAAATCTTGATTCACATATTGTTTCCCATGCTCGAGACATGGGAATAAATGTTGAACAAGTGATTCGAGAAAAAGTTGATGTAGATCATGGAGTTATTGTTACCAGCTCTTTCGATGACCAACATACATCTGATGGAAATAGTGGAAGGAAAAGATGATGGAGATGATGGGGATGGTGGGGATGAGGCAAGAGGTTGGGATTCTGGTGCAGGAGGTTGGAATGCTGGTGCAACAAGTTGGAATGTTCGTGTTGGAGGTTGGGATACTGGTGCAACAAGTTGGAATGTTCGTGTTGGAGGTCGGAATGCTGGTGCAACAGGTCGGAATGCTGGTGCAACAGGTCGGAATGCTAGTGCAGCGGGTTGGGATGCTCATATAGGTAATTTTGATCAAAATCGTGGCAGACAACATGGAGGAACAATTTAAAATGATGAAGATTCTTTGAATATGACTCTCTCCTCAATAAGTATAGACACTGAAAATAGTTCTTTGGGTGATTCGCAGACAGTGTCAAGTTCTCATGTGCCATATTATGGTAGTTATGTTGACTGCAATATATTTGATTATCCTTCTCCACAAATGCCATATGCAATACCTATGCATGCAGATTAACAATATCCACAAAGTTGGGTAAATCCAAACTACCCAATTCATGGATCGGTTGGAAGAGATCAAGCAAAATACGTGTGGCATATTAATAATTACATTGAAAACTATGCAAACACGTTTTCTTGGGAAAATTATTGTTTGAATCAAGATAGAAATGTATCTTATGTATTTGAACCAACAAGGAATTCATTTTGGTTTTAAATTTCAAACATGCAATGTATTATTATTATATGAATTATGATTTATGATAAAATCTTGGAAGTGTGGAACTATTACTATATATATATTTAATGATAATTTTGTTTATTAAATATTTAATCTCTTTATATTGCATATAATATTGTAAAAGTGAAACAAAATATTATTCTATTAAATACTCAATTTTGAAAATTATATACAGACTTTATCTATGTTATAATTTATAATAAACTCATAACTATGCTAATTTATCGTTGAAATATGATTAATTTGATGTATAATTACTTGTTTAAACTTGTCCTAAGATTTCACAAAAAAAAAAAATCTAACTTTAAATGTAAATATCTATCATTTTTTTTTAATTTTAAACAGAATATCCACCGATATTGATAATATCCCCGAAATATCCATAAATTTAGAAACCCGATATTGATACCAATACCGATATTAAGTTCCTTGAACTAGTAGCCAGCCCTGATATACTGATATGTGAAGGAGAAAATGACAAGGTTTGAGTGTAAAAATAAAAACGAATTAGACATGCTAATTTATTTATGGGCAGCGTTAACTTGTGCCCTTCGACCACATGTTAACAAACACTTTATTACTATAAATGAAAAATAGTTATTGTATTTATTATAATAAAATAATAAATACAGTTATTGATATATGTGTTTATTTCTATTTATAGAAATAAATTGGTTGTTAACTTATACCCTTTGGCCTCATTTGTTTTGCAATATTGTTGTGTATTAGACAATTAAAATATACTAAAATAATATAATACAGTGTTGCAAACTGTATTGTATAATTTTATTATGTTTTAATTGTCTAATACAGCAAACACTGTATTAGTTAATACATTATATTTGGTGGTATTAGATTGTATTGTATTAGAAAAAACACTTCTTTTTTTCAACAAATATGGAATATTAATGAAATATGTGTTATGTTGTTAATATTTTTTTATAATTTCAAAATTATATAGGAAATATTTATTTTATTTATAAAAAAAAAATTATTTAAATTTTTTATTTTAATTAAAATAAATATTTATTGATTTTTATATAAAAATATTTATTGATTTAATAACTATTTTATATTAAAATATATATATATTTATAATATAATAAAATATAATAAAATCATATATGAATAACTTAATACGATATAATACAATGTATCACCAAACACAGGTTTATATTAATGATAATATAGTCCAATACAATACAATTCAATTCAAAATGGTCCAATACAATCCCATACGGTGTAACAAACGAACCCTAAAGGGCACAACTTAACGCTATCATTTATTTATTTATTTATTTGTTTTTAAGATGTTATTAAAGAGGGTGTCAGGAATGGCTGAAAAAGTGAAAAAGTTTGAATAATTGGGAAGGAAAAAATTGACAGGTACTTTAGGTAAAAATATATAAAAGCACAGAAGAAATGTTCAATTAAAAAGCTAACGGTCAAAACGCTTCATTCCAAATTTGCCCTCAAATAATCTCTAAAATTACAACAATATTTCATTTTTTCTCATTCTGAGCATGTTCTTTGACGAGTGCGGCAGGCGTGGTAAAGATGTATCTTCCAAATTTCTCGGATGGAGTTTCAGGTGTCCCATATTTTTAGGGAAGGTAATCAGGTTGCAGATGCTCTTTTTAAGGCTGGAGGTGGATTCTCGGTGGTTTTCTGCTCCTTCCTTCTGTTCTTCGGTGGTGGACAATAACTGTATAGGTCGGGAGTCTTTTCGTTTTTCTTGATAATTTTGTTTTCTTGTGTGGCCTGCGCACCACTTTTCTGGTTGGGTATTTACTCTTGGTGTTTTTGTGGCTGGTTTGGCCTATGTTACACTTTATTATCTTCTTTTATTATTTATATAGTTCTAGATATTGTCTAGGGGTTTTTCACTATATAATTATTTGTGATGTTTTTTCCCCTTAGGTCAGTACAATTTGTTTTAAGAAAAAATATTAAAACAATATAGTCTCCTTGTTCCGGATGAACTAATGAAGGAAAAGAATTGAAGGATGACGTGAATCCATCTTAGTTTGTTCTATAATAAAATACTCTCACGTTTCACATTTTGCCAAATTTCAGATAATCTCAGCATGTTAATTTACCCTTTAGAAAATACTCTAACTTGCATATCATTTCATAGCAAATTAGTACAGGTGGTTTGAACATTTCCCTAATAATAATTTGGAAATATGATCGTTCATTTAGTCTAATAATTTTTTTTAGGTTTGAATAATAATTTCTGATATATAATAATAATGATAATAATAATAATAATAATAATAACTCAGTTGAAGAATTTTACAAATCAACTTTGAAATATTTGTACTGTGATAATATTTGGTTTGGAAAATGAATTTCAAAAAGAATATCTTGTGAGTTGGAGCAAGACTTTTTATGACTTTTTATTGGTAGACTTAAGTAATAATTTGGATGGACTTTAATGAATTGTATACCATTTCTTGAAACACAAATTTAAAATTTGAAAGCGTATTACGATAGAGCAAAATACATGTTAAATAAAAATGTACTTGGGAGATGAGAGATTATATATGTGATCCAATCAAAAAATTTCAATAAATGAGAGAGCCTGCATACTTTAGAAACTGTTTTCTTCAAATAAATTTTACTTGTAAATGATCATTAACAAAATAATTTATGAACATTTTTCAAAAACAAAAAAACACTTAGGGTCTGTTTGGTAGGGAAAAAAAAATAGGAAGGATAGAAAGATTTGGAGGGATAGAAAACATGAGTGAAAGAAAAGAAAATGATTTTCTCTTAAGCTGTTTGGTAAACAGGGAGGAAAGAAAGGATCTTTTTATCAATTTTATTATTTTACCCTTACATTATATTTTATATATTAAAAAGTGGACAATATTGTAATTTTAAATTAAGTCAAAAAGCAAGCTTTCTTTCCCTCCCATTTCCTCCCACTTTTGGGAGGATTAAAATTGGTGGGTCCACCCACAAATTTTTCCTTTCATTTTTCCCTTCCTTCCCCTCTTCTCTCCATACTAAACACATATTTCTCCATTTTCTTCTCCCTTTTCCTTCCACCCTTTTATTTCCTCTCCCTTTTCCTCCCTACCAAACACACCCTTAAGAACATTGAGTGATAATGTATAAGTGAAAATAAATTATGAAAATTTATCTCACCTACCATAATCTATTTTAGTTTAGCCGGATAAAATAAGTTTTTGAATTCTAAGTGCAACTCCAACCAACAAACCAAAAATACCAAAAACACCAAATTGTTATAAAAATCAAGTCAAATGAAAACACCAAATCTCAACTCTCAAAAAAAAATAAAAAAAAATGGTGTAGCTGCGGTGACTCACCAAAAATAAAATTGGTGTGTCCGGTAACTACATCAAATACTTTTATGGGGTAATTACCCTAGTGGCCATCAACTCTTGCCACCACTATCAAAATGGTCACCAAATGGGGAAATTGATGGAAAATGACCATTTTTGGTAAACATTGTTACACTAATGGCCATTCCATCCAATTCCATCCATTTCCATCCAATTCTATCCAATAAGTGGCATTTTAGTAAATATGAGGATGACATTAATTTATTTTAGATATTTTTTTGGAAATCAATTTTTTCTTTTGTTTTTTGAAACAAATAATTATATTTTGTTTGTATATACGTATATCATATCTCAAACATATATATATGTATGTATATGTATTTCTTTTTTGAGAAGTTTAAGGTTACAAAATTTAAAAATTCTAAAAAATATATTTGAGATAAGTTGAAAATATATATATATATATTTTTTTTGAGAAGATTAAGGCTATAAAATCAAAAAATTCTAAAAAACATATTTGAGATAAGTTGAATATATATATATATTCTTTCTTTTTATTTTTGAAAAGATTAAGGTTACAAAATCTAAAAATTCTAAAAATATATTTGAGATAAGTTGAAAAGAAATATATATGTATATATATACACAGATTTTTTATTATCAGTTCGAACTGACAATAAATATATCAGGACGAAGAATGTGAACCACTGGATTTACATACTTTGACTCAAAGTGTATGCACTTATCAAAATGTCTCCATAATCTGTGGTCCACATTCTTCGTCCTAATATATTTATTGTTAGTTCGAACTGATAATAGAAAGACTATATATATATATATATATATATATGTTTGAGATATGCTATATGTATATGTACACACTAAATATAATTATTTGTTTTAAAAAACAAAAGAAAAAATTGATTTCCAAAATATCTAAAATAAATTAATGTCATCTTCATATTTACCAAAATGTCACTTATTGGATGGAATTGGATGAAATTAGATGGAAATGGATGGAATTGGATGGAATGACCATTAGTGTAACAATATTTATCAAAAATGATCATTTTCCATCCATTTTCCTATTTAGTGGCCATTTTGATAGTGGTGGCAAGAGTTGATGGCCACTAGGGTAATTACCCCTTTCTTGTATAACCAAGTATAAATTACTGATTTTCGCAGCAAATTTCATTTAATAAATAACTTTCTCATCCTAGAGAAGTACATGTTACTAATTAAAGTTTTATTTTCATTTACTAGAATTTAAACACACTTTAAGATGAATATATAAAATCAATCCAACGCTATATATTAAATTTAAATATAAAATTTCATTTAAAAAAAAAACAAAAATAAATAAATAAATAAAATTTTAAAAAAAAACTTGAAAATGGTTATACTGGTTATTGCTTTGGTACAAAATATCATTATTATTATTTTCTAATATTTTGTTGATATTGCTTCTTCTTTTTTTTTTTTTTTTTGTTGTTGTTGTTGTTGTTGTTGAAGGTTGTTGATGTTGCTTTTCTTTAATTTGTTTTAACATAAATTCTTATTACTTATTTAACAAAGTTATATTACTCATGCAAGTCGTGTTAAATTTTATAATCAAATTAAAACTACCGTTAACAAAAAAATGGATATTTATATGATTATGAAATATCAATAAGATCAATGAGTAGTAGATTTAATCTTTATTTTTTTATTATAAGTTATAACATATTGAATTTTGAAATTTATTGACCAAATGTATAAAAATATGTTTATTATGTGAAAAATAAATTAATGTTATTACCTATTTTTAAGGATTGATTAGTATTTCTCAAAAATTCAACAATGATAATCTCAAACTAAAATTATGCATTATTTAGAAGAAAAAAAAAATCTTTTTATTATTTTATTATTTTTTATTTTACGGTAAATTTGGTCACTTTTGTAAAAAATTCTTTTTTTTTAAAAAAATCTCAAATTAATATTATGTGAGAACCAATTTGGTCACTTTTATAAAAGTCGCATTCAATTTATAATTTTAAAAAATGTCTAGAACCTAATTGGTAATTTTTTTAATAAAATAAAGGTGTACCAATTAGTTTTATGGACGATAATATCGACACCCATCTTTTAAATGATGTTAAGGTCATAAGTTAAAGTAAGAAAAAAAAATGGTATCTAAAAACTTATAAATTCTTGACTAAATGTTAAATTTTCTTCAAGGGTATTTTTGTCTTCTGATTCATGATGGGGTAAAATTACTATTTCCGAAATGTTAGGGGAATATTTGGTAATTGCCATTAAAGCAAAACCCTACTTCTCTCATATTATATATATATATATATATATATATATATATATATATATATATATATATATAATATTAATAACCTAAGGGGGTGTATTCAATTAGGATTCTTGGGGACATTTAAAGACTTTAAAATAGTCTATATGAATCCAGTGGTATTCAATTAGGATTTCTATGGACTTTTAAAGAATCCTTCCAAATCTGGGTGTATTGAATTGAGACTTTAAAAATGTCTACAAGAATCAAGGTGTATTCAATTAGGACTAGATTTTAAAGGATTTTCTTAGGTTATGAATTTCGGTGGATTTTGGTGGACTTGATGGTGAGAGGTATAAACATCAAAGTCCATAACAAGTCTAGCTTTCTCCCCAAAGATTGTGGTGGACTTTGCTCTCTCTCTCTCTCTCAAAACAGAAACGTGTTGCTTCTTCTCACTTCTTCTCAGCTCAAATCAAAAACAACAACAAAAACCCAACAATGCCATTGTTTTCTTCCTTACTCTACTTTGATGTTTATGTCTTTAATGTTTAGCAAAAAAAAAAAAAAAAAAAAAAAAACTAGAATGTAAAAAACAAATCACATCCTTTGAGGAACTTTACCAAAAAAAACGCAAGAGACGCTGCATCTACTTATAAAGAAAATACAGAGCAGAAATAGCAGATGCATGGTCCTGGGATCGAGATACAACCGTACAACTTTTAAATGAAATCTTTTTTTTTTTTTTTTAAATGTCTTTTTCATTACTCTGTTTCTCTCTCACGACTTTTAAATGAAAACCAAACCTTTTTATTGAATACAGCTCTTGTGTAGAAGCCAAGCCTGTTCCTATGCTAATTCAAGTGTATGTGTATATTTAAAAGGACACGTGATAAGACATTGAGAGAAAAAACTAATTAATGATTTAAAATTTTTCATGAATTGCAAGATCAATGGCGGCAGATCTGAAGCTTGAAGTGGAATTCATTTTGCAATCTCCATACTTCAATCTCTAACCCAATACCAAGTAACATGATGGGGATTTCAATAATAGAAAGATGATAGACCATCATCGGTTGATGTAAACCAATCAATTTTTATAACAAGTACACAACTTCACAAATGACAGAACTATATATATATATATATATATATATATATATAGCAATGAAAATGAATTGTGAAAATAATAAACAGTCAACAAAAAGGCTTATTAACTCATAGAAGTACAAAACGCAAACGCTGACATAAAAATTGTGGGAAAATGGCAGACGCTAATTTATAAAATTGTGACTACACATTAACTAATGCTGTCACCTAACGTCCAACGCTCATTTCCATGAAGCATAGGAGATTTCTAAAAAAAATACCGTAAATAATCAATCATATACTTCATAAAATGAAAAAGAAAAATGATGTTTCTGCTGCCTCAAAGAAGTAACTAACACAAGCAGGCAGCATCACTTGCAAAGATAGCAATACAAATTTAAATTACATACTCGATTACTAGTAAGTTTAATTTCAATAAGGATTCTTCTCAAAAAACAAATCCATGAAAGTCCGAGATAGATGTCTAAACAAATACATAAAAGTCTTAGATAGATGTCTAAACAAATCCATAAAAGTCTTAGATAGATGTCTAAACAAATCCATGAAAATCTATGTGGATTTATAAAAGTCTATAGAAATCCATGAAAATCCGTCACTTAAAAAATGTCTTTAAATGTCATCAAGAATCCTAATTGAATACAACCCCCTAACTCTTCACTACTGTTTCTTCCATGGCGATACCAGAATCTGACACTCTCACAAGCACCATTGAGAAGTTTCTGAAGGCGGACAAGGACTCGTCTCAAGTAAAATCCTTGGAAAGTGTTGAAGCCGAAGCCGAAGTCGAAGCAAAATTCGTAATTTCATTAAAAGCTTATAAGAATATGTTAATTGAGTCCTCAATTCTGAGAAGATGTAGGCTTAGGAGATATAGAGTTTACGTTGATGGTGAGAATAATATGTTTCAATCCACCATAACAAAAACACAAGTGGAAGTATAAGAATTTAGTTGACGAGAGTCGAAGATGTTATTAATACCGAAGGCGATCATAAGAAATAAATATTTATCAGTTGTTTAATTTCTATTTACTAATTTTCGCAGCAAATTTCATTTAATAAAGAACTTTCTCATTTCGAAGAAGTACATGTTACTAATTAATGCCTTATTTTCATTTACTATAATTTAAACACACTTTAAGATGAATATATAAATCAATCCAACGCTGTATGTTAAATTTTAAATATAAATTTCATTTTAAAAAAACAAATATATATATATATATAAAACCTTGAACACGGTTATACTGGTTATTGCTTTGGTACAAAATATCATTATTTATATTTTTTCTAATATTTTGTTGAATATTGAACATGTTTATGGTTCTCACAACACTTTTAAAAATAAGTTTACCAAACACTCGGTTGATCTTCTTACGACAAATCTAAAAGCAATTCTCTGCACAACACAACAATGCCAAAGTAAGCCTTGGTCTCCTATGTGTTTAAAACATTTTTTTTTTTCTAATGACGTGCCCATTTTATTTATTTATTTATTTTATTTCCTTACCAAAAATAGATGAAAAACTAATGTCAACTTTAAATACTTGTTGAATCAATGGAAAAAATAGATATACAATAGACCGTCTGAAAGTAAACAGTCATATTAAGTGCTAGTTTGATATTTTTGTAGCATTTAAAATAGGACTAATTGTACAAACGTCCCCTAAGTTTAGGCATAATTGTATGCATATGGAACTTTTACCCATAATTGCACAAACGTCCCCTGCCGTTAGTTGACTTCCGTTAACTCTAACCGTTGACCACAATTTTAACCCACAATGACTAAAGTGCCCCTAGTTATCTATTTTATTATTTAGATTAATAATTAAAAAATGAAACAGAAAAGACAAAGAAAACAAAATAACAAAATCAATCATTTTTTTTTCTCTTTAATTTTCTCAACCCCTAAACACAATCCAAAAATAAACTTAACAAACAAAACCAAAATTCAATCCCACAAATCAAAACCAAAACTCAAATCCTCAAACAATAACCAAAAATCAAATCCACAAATAAAAACCTAAATCCATCAATACGACAATCAGTTAACCACATCCATTTAAAAAAAAAAAATAAAAAAAAATTAGAACTTCAACCTAGAAAGTAAAAAATCCACCGTTGAAGTTCTAATATATTTTATTTTATTTTTTTAGGTGGATATGGTTAACTAGTTGTAGAATTGATGGATTTGGGTTTTTATTAGTAGATTTTATTTTTGGCTATTGTTTGAGGATTTGAGCTTTGGTTTTGATTTGTGGGATTGAGTTTTGGTTTTTGTTTATTAAGTTTATTTTTGGATTGTGTTTGGGGGTTGAAAAAATGAAAGCTAGAGAAAAAAAAAAATGATTGTTTTTGTTTTTTTGTTTTCTTTGTATTTTCTGTTTTGTTTTTTAATTATTAATTTAAATAATAAAAAAGGTAACTAGGGGCATTTTAGTCATTGTGGGTTAAACATGTGGTCAACGGTTAGAGTTAACGGAAATCAACTAACGGTAAGGGAGTTTGTATAATTATGGGTAAGAGTTCCATATGCATGCAATTATGCCTAAACTTAGGGGATGTTTGTGCAATTAGTCCTTTAAAATAATCATTCACTGCATTGATAGATGTACAGGAAGAATAACTGGTTGTGAAATTAATTACAACTGCTCATACCCAAAAGTAGTATACATGCGTGTGATAAATTTTGTTGTTAATTGTTATGATTCTACGTAATGACTAAAACTACCATGAAATTGAAATTCTTTTATCCCCTAATCCAAACCAAACCAATAAATATTTATTTCGAATATCAAAAGTAAAGAAAAATCAAAGTATCTAAAATTATATTAGATATAAGAAAACATGTTTTGAATTGAAGTCAATACTATTATAAAGAGAATGGTAGTAATTTAATATAACAATAATTCATATATATTATGAGATGCATATAAGTAAAAAATAAAAAAATTATGACCAAAGATAAAGAAAAACATGAACATGCTTTGCCAGAATTGGGAAGTTAAGAAGATTGAAGAAGTGGAAATGAAAGATTTTCCCTTTTATTTTCATGGTTATTTTGGTTGTTATTTGATTTGTATAATTTGGCTTTACGATTTCGAATCACTCGATATTATTTCAGCTCTTATTAGCCAATAAGCTTTGTACACAAATGTTGTAAGAGGTTGAATATTATTTTATTATTTATTTGTTCCATTTAGTCCTAAAGGATCATTGTTGGGGAAGCTAGAAAACAGGGACCATGAAAACCCAGCCAAGCATGGGGTACTTAACTACTTACATTCACCCAAAATAAGCTGTTAAAAGAGAATTCATTCTAGACTTTGAATTTGTTTTCTTCTTCTCATAATACATTCACTGGAAATAACTATGAACTTGTTTTCTTGTTCTCATAATACATTGAAATAACAACTATCGGGAAGAGACATGTTTTCCCTTTACTAAAATACTCAAGTTACCTATTCATGTGACCAAGACCTTTTATAAGGAACATCAACCACACAACCTCAGCAACCTACTCACTTATGTTTCGCATCGGTTATTGTTGGAAGACTTTCCCAAATCGATTAAGAAATTCTATGTATACTGTTGGAAGACTTTCCCATATCAATTAAGAAATTCTACGTATAGATAACGAAAAGCAACACCTACTCACTTATGTTTCGTAAGTGGACAAAAATCCAACTAAAATAGAATTTATAATATTTAGGCCACATGCATGAAACAGTGATCCTTAAATTGTTACCGAAAATGAACAATTGCTCCTGATGCAGCATCCGGAGAAGTCCACTGAAAAACACAAGATCCGATTAATAACAAATTTTTAAAGTATATCAAACAAAAACATCTGAATGGATACCAAAGCGTAGGGAGATCCATGGAGATCAAATACAGATAAAAAAAGAGAGTAGCATATCAGGCAACATCTTGTAAGTAACTGAAAAGCAAACATAAAATGGAATTCAAGTTTTAATACCTCTTTTTTTTTTTTTTTTTTTTTTTTTTTTCCCAACACCTCCCATTCCAAATGGTATAATTCTGATCTGTTGTTGATTTTCCTACCAACCAAACACAAAATATCATGAGAAAACACAAAAGATAATTCTCAAGAGTCAAATAAATTGTAGGAAAAAAAAAAAAAAAGCAAACGCAAAATGAAAATAAAAACTAAAAAACCATCACATTCTTGACGATTCTTGCCGTCAGAATGATGTTTTTGTTTAGAGCAAAAGTTGAAACTACAAATAGGATTTATTTATTTATTCCAATTTTTAAGAAATAACGGTCTAAATTGATAATTTGTAAAGTAAGTTGAACTTACAAGTAAAATGAAAATCCTGATGAGAGATGTCATTTCTTCTAAGGAAAGAGGGTTTCGATAGGGATTGTTACCCTTTTTCAGTGCTCGGATGAAATCGTTAATCAAGGTGAGACGTTCTTTACCCTTTTTAAACCGATTGGCCACTGCGTGTACCATGTTCGATGAATAGTGGTCCTTGATTCATCGACCTCCGTGTATAACAGCGCAAGTATCACTGTCTATAGAAGACAGGAACTCATCGATGCAACAAAAAATAATAACAATAAGTAAGGAACATATACAAATATAGATAATTATGATTAAAAATAAGTAAGGGACGTCAACCACACAACCTCAAAAACCTACTCACTTATGTCATCGGTTACTGTTGGAAGACTTTCTCAAATCAATCAAGAAAGTCTACGTATACTTTTGGAAGAATTTCCCAAATCAATCAAGAAATTCTACGTATAGATAACGAGATGCAACACCTACTCACTTATGTTTCGTAAGTGGATAGAAATCCAACTAACATAGAATTTATAATATTTAGGCCAAATGCATGAAATAGCGATCCTTAAATTGTTACCGAAAATGAACAATTGCTCCTGATGCAGCATCTGGAGTAAGTCCACTGAAAAACACAAGATCCGATTAATAACAAAATTTTAAAGTATATCAAACAAAAACATCTGAATGGATACCAAAGCTTAGGGAGATCCATGGAGATCAAATACAAATATAAAAAAAAGAGACTAGCATATCAGGCAACATCTTGTAAGTAACAGAAAAGCAAACATAAAATGGAATTCAAGTTTTAATACCTCTTTTTTCCCAACACCACCCATTCCAAACGGTATAATTCTGATCTTTTGTTGATTTTCCTACCAACCAAACACAAAATATCATGAGAAAACACAAAAGATAATTCTCAAGAGCCAAATAAATCGAAGGACAAAAAAGAAAAAGCAAACGCAAAGTGAATATAAAAAATAACAAATCCATCACATCCTTGACGCTTCTTGCCGTCAGAATGATGTTTTTGTTTAGAGCGAAAGTTGAAACTACAAATAAGATTTTTTGTTTTCCGATTTTTAAGAAATAACAGAGTCTAAATTGATAATTTGTAAAGTAAGTTGAACTTACAAGTAAAATGAAAATCCAGATGAGAGATGTCATTTCTTCTAATATTAATTAAAAATTAAAAAAGAAAATTTTGATTGTAATAAATATTTTATATTTCCAAAAACCAGAACAACCCAAATTCATCTTTCTCCTTTATATCTACCCATCCTCTTCTCTACCGTCACATTTTCATGTAAAAAGCACAATCAATAAAACTTATTAAACAAAAATTAATAAAAATAAATAGAGATGTGGTTCCAGATCTCCGGAAATCTGAAACCAGAATGCCCCATCTAAACTATTAGTTTTACGAGAATTGAACCACAGGACAAAAGGGTGGATCTGAAATTAACTTTCTTGTCTACTCCTTTCTTTGAGCCAAAAATTAGAGCGTTTAAAAGTGATTAATGAAGAGCATTCAAATGACTTTTTGAATAATTGAATAAACAAGTGGAAAGAATCAAAGAATTTTGTACACCAACACATAATTTGTACATGCAAGAGCAAAATTTATTGAATTACCTGGTGATCAGCAAGTTTATTGTCAACTTCCAAGCTGATTTCTGGCTTTTCAATCTTAGCATTTTTTAGCATCTCTAAGCTCCTCCTTAATTTCCAGGCTTGCAATGTCTTCAACCAACACAGATTTGGATCCATTTTTCTCATATATATGCTTTTGAGTTTTGAGTCTCTCTCTCTTTCTTTTTATATATAAGAAGATAAATTCTAAACTTGCACCAAAAGAAAAGAAAAGAAAAGAAAAAGAAAAAGCAGTCAAATATCAAAGCTTGCCAGAGAACCAAGACAAATGTCGTGACTCGTGATATATTTATAGAGCGAAAGAGGAGACTATATTGTTTTAAATTTAATTCAATAAAATATTAATGTAATTTTAGAGATTGTTTCAGGGTAATTTTGTCAATTTCCTCCTTCCCAATAATTCAACTTTTCAATTTTTCTCATTTACTGACACCCTTCCTGGGTTCTTCTTTAATAACAATCCGAAATGAGTAATGCTATTCTACCTAAAATTTCAATCCAAATTTCAACCCAAATATGAGTTGTCATCGCTACACACAACATAGGTCCACGACATGATTTTCAAGATTTTACGTGGTGATAACACCTCACGTTTAGGTTGGAATTTAGGTTGGAATTTTGGATGAAGTATCATTACTCCTCCGAAAAAGATTTTTAACCCAGATACGTTGCGGGTCAGATCCAAATCCAGACCCAATATTTATAAGATAGGTCCCTGGTGCATACAGGTCTGTGTGCGGTCTGTGTTTGGACCCGCATTTTGCCAACCCTTGTCCGACTAATACATGCAGGGAATTAAAATCCCTTTATGAGCACCTACAAACCGTTTGATATAAGTTTATATGCAAAAACCACTTTTCAACCGTTGGATCAAAATTCAAAGGCCGTTATGTATTCTCTTTCCTTATTCACCACTTACTTTTGTCTTAATCCGTTTATGGCTTCTGGTACAAAATATCATTAATTTTTTTCCTAATATTTTGTTGATATTACTTTTCTTTAACTTGTTTTTACAAAAAAAAAAAAATATTACTTATTTGACA
The DNA here is from genome assembly GCA_030490815.1 of Acer saccharum. Lineage (NCBI taxonomy): Eukaryota > Viridiplantae > Streptophyta > Magnoliopsida > Sapindales > Sapindaceae > Acer > Acer saccharum. The sequence continues at coordinate 11,716,953 of CM059878.1, forward strand.
ACAAATGATTTTTTTTTTTTTTTTTTTTTAAGTATTACACTATCACATAAATTTGGGGTTTTTTGAGAAGGGAATGACTCAAACCCATAATCTTGTGGTATATGTGTGAGAGATTTACTACTAGACCAACCTCTTCTCGTCAACAACCGTTGATATTACTCATGTAAGTCATGTTAAATTTTATAATCAAATTAAAACTACTATTACAAATTGGATATTTATTTGATTATGAAATAATCTCAATAAAATCAACGAGCAGTTGATTTAATTTCTTTTTTTTTTTTTAATTACATATTGAATTTTGAACTTTATGGACCAAATGTATAAATATAGAGCAAATTGCACTAAACCTCCCCGATGTTTGGTCTCTTGCACCCATAAATAACTTTATCATTAATTAACACTCACACCCCTACCATTAGGTCAAACTTAATTGTTGACTAACTGTTACATTTAAAAGATTAAACTACCCCAGATCCCTAAATTTAATTAATAAAAAAAATTTAAAATGGATCTCCACCATCCATCTCAAACATGGATGGTGGAGATCAAATATAATTTTAAAAAATTGGAAATTAAATTGAATTAGAAAATATATAAATTAAAAGAAAAACAGAAATTTAAAAACAAAAAAATGTTAAAAAGCAAAAATAAAAAATTAACTTCAAAAAAAAATTCATATTTTAAAAATGTCATTGATGCATCTCACCTGCACAAACAGTGATATTTTTTCCAGTTTCTCAATTTTTTTAATTTTATTTCTTTGTTTTAAATTTTTTGTTTTTCTTTTAATTGATATATTTTCTAATGCAATTCAATTTTCAATTATTTAAAATTTTATTTAACCTCCACCATCCATGTTTAAAAATTAATGAAGTCATAAATAGTATATATTTAATTAAATTCTACTCAACCTTCTAATTACACAGCAGAACATGCATAACTAAGAAGAAAATTACCGTTCACAGAATCGACCAAAGCTTAACAGTTTCAATGACTATATTTGAAGGTTTTGTGACTACTCTTGTTAATTACAAAGTCAAGATTAACAAACCATATTTTTTAGGATATTTTACTGACAAGTTTGATTATCAATGTATCGGGTTGAGAATGATTGCAGATTTTCGAAGAGTGGTAATCGGAAGAGGACTGGCGAAAAGGCCGGGGTTCCAGTGAGTCTGAAGCCAGTGGCGATGAAGCAAGCGGGCATGAAGAAGTACAGCGTTGTGTGGCACTGTAGCAGAGGCCGTGGAGGAAATGGGCTGCCAAAATTAGAAATCCTCTTGCAACGTGTGTGGTTGTGGCTCAGAAGTCAGAACCCATGTTTCATTTAGCAAAGATCAGGTCGATGATAGATGCTTTCTTCACCGGTCACCACAAATCAACAATGTCTGGCACGTAGAATCCCATTCGTTGTTGACCATTTAACTTTTTAAGGAAGTTGGGATTAAGCCTTGTATAAAGCTGTCACAGAATCTAGAAAAATCATATTATGTAATACAAATTAAATAATTTAGAATAAGCCATAAATATTATAAACTTATACAAACTTATTGAATTTGTTTGAAGGGTGTCCAAATTTCGGATATAATCATCCAATGTCGCTTTACTACATTTATTCTTGACTCTAGATCTCACCAGTTTTGCCCAACCATGAAACAGTAGAAACTCATTTGGTAAATACATATGCTGCCCCCCAAAATATGTTCTAAAAAATTAGGAATATAAAAGAACCAATTAATAACAATTCAAACCGAATTGAAAATGGAAATGCGGTATGAATATTAATGTTTACCATGAGAAAAAATGTATGCGTGGATCTTTTTTTCACTCCAATTGTTTTAACCATCATCGTTTAAATATTAAGAGTATGAAACAAAAACAAATGAAGAAGAAATCAATTGAGGAATTAAGGAAATTAAATTTTAAAATAAATAAATAATTTATTAATCAAATTTAATTTTATTTTTCTTGAATTGATTTTAAATGATTTTATTTATTCAATAATTAATTTAATATAATTTTATACTAACCTCTCACAAAAGACAATTATTTTCAATTATTTTTTATCAAATCCTATGTTATACCAAATAAGAGATAATATTATTTTAGTCCAATTTAATCCGTACTACTCCAAACACATCATAGTACTAATTTAGTCAAGTTCAATCCAATCCAATTATATCCTATAAAAATAGCTCAATATTATCCAATTCAATCTCGCGTACCAAACACAATCATAGAGGAGTATTACAAAAAAAATAATAATAATAAAAAATAAATAAATAAATAAAAATATGACCTCGTAGAGGACCATTGCCAGGACATATTAACATATTAAAAAGGACTGAGTTCCAAAACTTAACCATTACAAAAAATTATTACTAAATGATGTTCAACAGCAAATGCCCTATTACTACTGTGGCGTCGTGATCACTTCCACCAAAGATCAACATCCTTTTGAAGTCCTTGTTTAGCTATTTGATGCAGATCGAAGCCTATCTGAATCCACTCGTAATCGTCGGTTGTCATATCGTAGACAATCAAAAGACTGAGATTGTTGCGCAATGCTGCCTTAGACTCCATTAACTGTTTTTCAGATTTTAAGAGACTTCGTATGGCGGCTTCAATGTCTATTTTCTTCCAAGATATCAACTTAGAAGTTAGAACAGAAACCTATAAAACCAAAGACATTTGTGTGACATTGTGGTGGCTTTGAACCGGTGATAAAATCTTTTTGGGATATCTGAAGACTGAAGATGAACTGGCTAATAATGCTTTTCGGTTTTTTTTTTTTTTTTTTTTTTTTTTTTGTTTTTTGGTTTTTTGGTTTTTTTAACATGAGTATATAATGTCTAATTTTTGTTTGGTTTCCACAAAAATTTAAGAGAACACTTCGGGTCCTGCAAGCCGTTTTTTGTTTTTGTTTTTTGAAAAGAAAAATGAAAATGAAAACAGTGTTTTTGGTTTCATTTTTGAATTCCGAATACGCGTCTGGTAGCATTTATTGGAATCCGTATTTTGAAAATAAAAACGGAAAAAACGCGTTTGGTAGGATAAATCGAAAACTTTCGAAAATTGAAATTAATATAAACAAATTAATTAAAATAATTAACCATTTTTAAATATAATTAATAATGGAAGAGGAAGAAAAAGAAGAAGAAGAGGAGGAGGAGGAGGAAGACCAGATCGGCGACGGCAAGAGGGATCGGCGGCAATCGGCAATCGGCAGTCGGCGATCGGCGAGAGGTGAAGGAGGAAGAGGAAGAAGACGAAGAAGAAGAAGAGATCGGTCGCCAATCGCGAGCGAAGGAGGAAGAAGAAGAAGAAGAAGAAGAAGAAGAAGAGGAAGAAGAGGAAGAAGAAGACGGCGGCGATGGCAGCAGCGAACGGAGGAGGAGGAAGAGGAAGAAGAAGAAGAGGAAGAAGAAGAAGAAGAGGAAGAAGAGGAAGAAGAAGAAGACGGCAGCAGCGACCGACGACCGACGACCGACGGAAGGCAGCGGCGAGCGACGACCGGCGGCAGGCAGTGACGATCGGCGGCAAGGAGGAGGAGAAAGAAGGTGAAGAAGAAAGAAGATGAAGATGTCGTCTGGTCCAAGAAAAAAAAAAAATTGTTAATTTTTTGAAATTGTATTTGAAATACAGAAAACAACTTTTTTTTGTTTTTCAAAATTTCCACTTTTAACACTTGACTTTGTTTTTGTTTTTGTTTTTGATTTCTGAAAATAAAATGAAAAACAGTTTACAGGACACGAATTCGAAATCATTTTTAGAAAATAAAAACAAAAACAGCTGAAAACAGCCTGCATGATGGGGGCTTCATCTTCTCGTTGCCATTCTAACCATGGTGAAATTTTTTCAACATAAGTCACCATGTGTTGGACAGCAATGGAATAAGTGAATAACGTGGTACACTTCCATTAGTGAGGTTTGCATTTTGGATATTGATTAGTATCTAAGCATTATTCAACTCACAAAGAAGGAGTTGTATACCATTGGACAAAGGATTTGTACTACTTACAAGTGGGTGAGTCAAAAGCTATTTCTAACTACAGCTCTACAAGTTTGATAATGAGTTAAAAAGAATGATTTGAAGAAAAGTACAACTTTTAAAGGTACAAATCAAGATATTTCATGGGAGCATCTCCAATGTATTACACCAAATATTACATTAATTTGGTATTTTTTTTTTATTGGAATACAACAACATGATTACAACAATTGGAATACAGATCCAGGATATGATTACATGATTATAACAATAACTGGGACCCATCGAGAAACAACTTCCAAGCACAACCCAGACTGAAGCTCCCAAGGACGGGGAGAGAGAACCTACACGAAGGAGGGACAACCACCCACACAAAGTGGGACAACACCTATGTTTTTAAATGGGCTAAGGAAAATTTGCATAATTCTATGCACACACTAGGTCTTGAACTTTGGTGGTGGAAGGTTCCCAAAGGAAGGCCCACCATTAATTTGGTATTAAAAGACCATCTTTTTTATACTAAATTTTTTTCTTCTCCAAAATATCCACACCAAAAGAGTATCTTTAAAAATATTCTCCCGATAAATATTTATATAATACTAATTAATTTACAATAATAATTAATTTATTTGGCATAACAATATTATTCTTAAATAATTACTCGTATAATGTCAAAAAAATAAAAATTACTAGGCCAAATATTATTGAACTTATTTATCTAACTAATTTTCACTTAATTAAGTTTTTTTTTTTTTTTTTTTTATATTTCAATAATTCGGGGTTTGGAGAACCCCATTGTGTAGATGTAAATGACATACTACTAAACCAATCTAATCTTGTATTGCATGAAATTAAGTTATTATAAAAGTTTAAATAAGTTAAATATTGTATTAATTACTTAGATATTCCCAACGGTATTTTTTTTTTAGAATACATATTGTTATAATTAAGTAAAATTTATTTGAAGAAAACAGGTTATAAAGCATGCAGGCTCTCATTTATTGAAAAATTTAGATGGGATCACATAATCTCTCATCTCCCGACTCCTAGGTACATTTTTTATTTTTTATTACAATAAGTTTGTTATAGAACAAACTAAAATAGATTCACGTCATCTTTCAATTCTTTTCCTTCATCGGTTCATCCGGAACGAGGAGACTATATTGTTTTAATATAATTGAATACTTGAATGAAATGTTGTTGTAATTTTAGAGATTGTTTGAGGGCAATTTTGGAATGAAGCTTTTTGACCGCAAGCTTTTTAATTGAACATTTTCCTTTGTGCTTTTATATATTAATACTTAAAGTACATGTCAATTTTTTTTCCGAATAATTCTTGGGTATTGATCAGTCAGTATCTAAAATACTGACCCCACCAGCGAAAGTATAGCATATGACATTTTTCATTTACTTTTTACATTTATCTCATAAATTAGATCACGTACTATACTCTCAATTTTGGGTATTGATTGACAAGCGGCAAGCATTATTATTTTTTCCTTCCCAATTATTCAAACTTTTTCACTTTTTCAGCATTTCCTGACACCCTCTTTAATAACATTTCAAAAATAAATAAATAAATAAATAACATGTCTGATTCATTTTATATTTAGACGCAAACCTCGTCATTTTCTCCTTCACATATATCAATATAACACGTCTGACAAACTCCCAAAGAAGGGTACGTTACATTGGTCTTTTCTCTTTCTCTCTCTCTGAGTGGGTAAGAGTAAAAGTAGAATAGTCCTCCTAGGGAAGAGTGTCACAGGGAGAGGGACCAGTGGCGGTTTAGCTAGGTTTTCTCCGGTGGAGTAGTGGGCTCTCAGAGTTTTGTGATAGTGTTTACTCGATTAGGATGAGTGCTATGGAGCTAGCAGGGTTGTACGAAAATCTGTCTTTGGAAGAAGAGGATGGGGCAGTCCTTGAGGTCGCTGAAGAGGTTCAAATAGAGGGCGAAGTCGATGTGGATAGGAGCTTGGTAGGTAGGGTTTTAGCTGGGAAAAGGGTTAACAGGGAAGCTTTTAGGGCTTTGATTAATCAGTTATGGAATCCATTTGGGAAGGTGGAGGTGGAGTTAATAGGTGAAAATACTTTCATGTTTCATTTTGTTAATCGAGCAGAACGCGATCGATTCTGGCAACGAGGGCTGTGGCATTTTGGGAATAGTTTGATTGTGCTTGAGAAACCGGCAGGGTCGAGCGATGTCACTAAATTGGAGTTTAAAAAATCTGAGTTCTGGGTACAGATCCATGACATCCCTATCATGTGTATGAACAGGAGAACGGCTAGATGGTTAGCGGAGCAGATTGGGGCGGTCATTGAACTTCCTTTCGATTCAAGGGAATGTTGGGGTAAATTTATCAGAGTAAAAGTTCAGATAGATATCTCGAAGCCTCTCAAGAGGTGGCTCAGACTCAAGCTAGGAAGAGCTGACGAGATTGTGGTGGTTGTTTTGAAATATGAGAGGCTGCCGGATTTTCTGTTACGCGTGTGGCAGAATCGGACACGTTATCAAGGAATGTGTATACGAAGAGGCGAAAAAGAGTGCGCTAGAGGGATCGCCTTTGAGGTTCGGGCAATGGTTGAAAGCCCAGGCTTCGGACAGAGGGGTCTCACGGTTTCAGGGTATTCACAGCGGCAGTTCTTCTGAAAGGGAAAGATCGCAAGATTTGGAGGTGGAGAAATCAGAAGAGAGGTCCTATAACCTTAAAGTTGGTTCTCAGACTTCCCAAAACGGGGAATCAGCGAGTGCGGCGGGATCTGTGAAGGAGAGGATGGTAGTGTCTCAGGTGGGAACCCTAAAATCTGATGGGGTGATGGGGCCTCCGAAATCAGACAGGATGTTAATTGATGGACCTGGGGGTGGGCCTGTTGTTAGCTCTAATGTCTCGCCCCAAAAGGAGGGGACCCCTAGTACTGGGCTGATTGACACAAGAATAGAGATACCCTGTAGAAACCCAAACCCAAGTGTGCAAGAGGCTAAGCCCGAGATTGTCAACCCAGGGTCAGGAAGCGAGATTCAGGTGGAGATGAAGACTTCAGAAAAACAGACATCTCCAAATAGGAAAGTTTCCAGAAAATGGAAGAGAGCAGCTAGGGGTAACGAACAACAACAAGTGGTGGGGATGGGGTCTAGTCCCCTTCAGAGAATGCTGGTGGCAGGGAAGGCTGTGAAGAAGTTATCCAACCCTAAGAATTCCTCTCCGTCAAGCTTTAAAAAGAGTCCAGGGAAGGGAGGCCTCAGGCCTATAGCAAAGGCCCCCTTTCCTTCTCCAAACTCTAAGAAAGAAGGGGGGAAACAGGATTGCAAGAGGAAAGTAATCTTTGCAGAGGAAGATGGCCCTAAGGATGTTAAAAAAGGCAGAGTTTCGAGCCCGAAGCAGGGTAACTCTAGATCGGTGGAGCCTGGATGCCAGGCCCGCCGGGAGCAATTATAGGCCTTAATTGGAACGTTCGAGGGCTGGGAAACCTCGGGCGTTCGCATCCTTGCTGAGGGTGCTCAAGACTCATTCCCCGGATTTCGTGTTTATTTCTGAAACAAAAGTTTTAGGTAGTAAAGTTGAGAATTTCAAAAAGCGTTTGGGCTTCTCCTGTGGTTTTGGGGTTGATAGCAATGGTAGTAGCGGTGGTTTAATGTTACTGTGGAGGGACAACCTTGTGGGTTCGATTCTGTCCTTTTCGGCTGGGCACATTGATTTGAGGTTTAGTTTAGGGGTGGGCAAAAAAGCCCATACACCGTAAACCGAACCGAACCAAACCAAACCGCTTGGTTTGGTCCGGTTTTATACTTTAAAAAAAACCGTATGGGTTTATTTTAGTAAAACCGTATGGTTCGGTCCGGTCTATGGTCCAAGTATATTAAACCCGGACCGGACCGTAAACCGAAAACTTTTAGTATTACTATTATATGTCACACTCAAAACTTTTTAATGAAATTTTAAAAATATAAGGTTAAAGTCAAAAACCCTAATTTATTATTTCATATTTGTTTTTTTTTGGACACCAACCGTACAAGTTCGTACAAAATGAAAATCTCCATTAACAAATAAAACTCCAAGTATGTGATGGTAAAAGATTTCAATTTGCTTCCATTATTTTACAAAGTTATCACTAATAATAAAAAAATATTAATATTATTAAACTAAATTAGTGCAATTTTCATGATTTAGTTGTATTTTTTATTTTTTGACTTCCATACATTCAATTGCATTGTCATGATTATATCAATAGCAAGTGATTTTATTTATTATTATTTTTCTACTTCCAGAAATTGTACACAACACTTTATTTTTACTTTTATTTTTATTACTCTTTTAGCTTTTGTTAGTTTGATGAACAATTTATAACAATAACTTGCATGTCTCGTTAATTGATCACTTTATCATGTCATATATACTTTTAAATGGTCAACTATTTGGATTTCAAGTCAAAAACCGTTAGACCGAACCAGACCGAACCGAATAAATATAATTTGATCTGGTCCGATCTGAAAAAAAGGATGGTCCAAACTGGTCCTATTTTTCAAAAGACCGAAATTTTTGGTTTGGTCCGGTTCTAGTCGAAACCGGACCAAACCGGACCGTGCCCAGCCCTAGTTTAGTTCGGAAGATGGTTATGCTTGGAGATTCTCGGGTCTCTATGGGGAACCTAAAGCGAGTAACAGGGTCTTCTCGTGGGAATTACTTAGGCGTCTTAGCGGTATTGACGATCTCCCCTGGCTTTGTGGAGGAGACTTTAACGACTTCCTCTCCAGAAGTGAAAAGAAAGGAGGTTCTGAAAAACCTTTCGGGGAGATGTTTCAGTTTAGGAAAGCTGTGGATGATTGTGACTTGATCGATTTGGGGTTCTCTGGCCCGATGTTCACTTGGAATAACAAACGTGATGGTAAGGCAAATGTCCAAGAACGCCTTGACAGATTATTTGCTAACTTGAAGTGGAGAAATAGGTATGGGAGCGTTCGGGTGAAACACTTGGGTTTCTTTCATTCTGATCATCGCCCCATTCTTCTGGATTGTTCTCCGCCTATTAGTTCCGAGAGAGGTATTGTTAGAAGTTTTCGGTTTAAGCAATTCTGGTTGAAAGAATCCGATATTGGGAGGGTGGTTGAAGAAGCCTGGCGGGAAAAGGATCCCCCTCTGTCAACGGTGGACCTATGCTCCAAATTGGAGTGGTGCGCAGCAAAGTTGGGGGGTTGGAGCAGGTCGAGATTTGGGAACATTCAGAAGCTTATTGGGAAGAAACGTGCAGAGGTTGAGAAGCTTTACTTGATGAGTGGGAAGCCTGGGGTCATGAGAGCGATTAGTTCTCTTGAGCGAGAGGTGGAGGGGCTGCTCGACCGCGACGAAGTTTATTGGAAACAGAGATCCAGAGCTGAGTGGCTTGGGTCGGGGGATAGGAATTCAAAATTCTTCCACGCGAAAGCTTCCGCCCGGAGAAAAAAGAATAACATCTCTAGCCTACAAGATGGGTCAAGCAGGGTTCATGATTCCGAGGCTGGTATGGCGGAAGCTGTTCGGGTTTTCTTTGCTGACCTGTTTCAGTCTTCTAATCCCTCCTCTCGTGATATCCAGAAGGCCGTAGCTCCAATCCGGACCAGACTGTCAAACGTTCAGAATAGTTCCTTATCTTTCAGTTTTACTGAGGATGACATTAGAGTGGCTGTTTTCAGTTTAAGCCCGACTAAGGCCCCTGCACCAGATGGGTTCCATCCCATTTTTTTCCAAAAATTTTGGTCGACGGTTGGCAGGGAGGTAACGAACATATGTCTGAGTATTCTGCGAGGGGAAGCTTCTATCAGGCATTTCAATTCTACCAATGTGGTACTGATCCCCAAAGTTAAGAATCCTGTGAACCTTAGAGATTTTAGGCCAATCTCCCTCTGTAGCACCATTTATAAAATTGTCTCAAAGGTTATTACGGCAAGGTTGAAGCCGTGTCTGCAGGATATCATCTCTCCAAATCAGTCAGCTTTTGTCCCAGAGAGACAGATTTTCGATAATGTAATTGTGGCTTTTGAGTCGCTACATTCGCTTAACCGCAAGAAGTCTGGTGCAAATGGTCATATGGCTCTGAAGTTGGACATGAGCAAGGCGTACGATCGGGTTGAATGACCTTTTCTTAAAGCTGTTCTGGAAAATCTGAACTTCCCTCAGGACTGGATTCGGCTTGTGATGGATTGTGTCTCTATTTCTTCCCTGTCTTTTCTCCTGAATGGTAAGGCCGTGAGTACCATTGTCCCTTCTAGAGGATTGAGGCAGGGGTGTCCTCTTTCCCCCTATCTCTTTCTCATTTGTGCGGAAGCTTTCTCCTGTCTGATTTCGGAAGCTGAGAGAGGAGGGAGAGTCCTTGGTTTCCGTAGTGCAAGAGGTGGCCCTTTGGTTAGTCATTTGCTGTTTGCCGACGATAGTATTCTCTTCAGCAGAGCTACTGAAGCCAGCGGCCAGCGTATTTGTGGCATTTTGAGGACTTACGAAAGGGCCTCAGGTCAACAAATTAATCTCCAGAAATAAAAAATTACATTTAGTCCTAACGTGGCTTCCTCTGTTAGGCGTGATCTCCTGGGTCTTTTTGGGATTGCCGGTTGTAATTCTCAAGACTGTTATCTGGGGCTCCCCTCGGCTGTGGGCAGGTGCAAGAAGGTGCTCTTTAATGACATAAAAGATAGAATCTGGAAGAAGTTGCGGGGCTGGAAAGATAGCTATTTCTCGTTTGGAGGAAAGGAGATTCTAATAAAAGCCGTGGCCCAAGCAATCCCGAATTATTCTATGAGTTTATTCAAGCTGCCGGCTGGTTTCTGTAAGGAGCTAAGTTCTATGGCTTCTAGGTTTTGGTGGGGTTCGAAGGAGGGTAAGAGGAAGATCAGTTGGGTTGGATGGGATAAACTCTGTCTCCCCAAGTGTTTTGGAGGCCTAGGCTTTAAGGATCTGACCCTCTTTAACCAGGCTCTACTCGCCAAGCAAGCCTGGAGGATTCTGTCCTCGCCTAACTCTTTAGCTTCTAGGGTGCTGAAGGCTAAGTACTATAAGGAGTCGGGTTTCTTGGAGGCCATTCCGAAGGCTGGTTGTTCCTTCGTGTGGAGAAGCTTGCTTTGGGGCAGTTCTTTACTTTCTAAAGGCCTTCGTTGGTCGGTTGGAGATGGTCAAAGCATCAGTGCCTTCAAGGATCAATGGATCCCGAGACCAAGCACTTTCAAACCCATCACGGTAGACCCTGGGTATGCTGTCAAGGTGGCTGATCTTGTTGATAGGTCCCGTAGAGGTTGGAACATTGACCGCCTAAATCAATCTTTCCTTCCGATCGATAAGGCTGAAATTCTGAAGATCCCTTTGAGCTGGAATGGTGGTAAGGATACTCTGAAGTGGCATTTTGAGAAGAATGGATGTTATACGGTGAGAAGCGGATATCGCCTAGCCATCTCTGAAAAATCCATTAGTTCGTGCTCAATCTCCTCCTGGCAGCAAGCTTGGTGGAAGTCCCTTTGGAGCCTGAACCTGCCTCCTAAGATAAAAGTCTTCCTTTTGAGGGCTTGCCGAAATGCTCTCCCTTCTTTAGAAAATCTGAGGATTAGGAAAGTTGTGGTCTCCTCCTGCTGTTCCAGATGTTCTGGTCATGTAGAATCTGCGAGCCATGCCTTGTTCAGCTGTAAGGTTGCCAGAAAAATCTGGTCGGAAACAAGATTTGGGATGCTTCTGTCCCGAGTTAAGAATTTCCCGGTGTTGGATGTCCTTCAGGCGATTGCTCCCCAGGTCCCCTTGGCGGATTTTAATGTTTTCTGTATGACGGTGTGGGCAATCTGGGAGGACAGAAATGCCCTGGTTAATACTGGGAAGGAGAGGCTTCCTGGGATGTTGGTGTCTTGGGCGTCAGACTTGTGTGAGGAGTTTCAGCAAAGTAATTTAGCCTTCTCCAATCGGGTTTCTAGTCCAGCCACTGAGGTTGGTTTTGATTGGTGTCCCCCCCCCCCCCCCCCCCCCCCCCCCCCCGCCCCTGGTCAGCTGAAGCTTAACTCCAGTATCTCCCTCCGGAAAGGTTTAACCTCGGTAGGAGTTGGCTCGACCATTAGAGATGAGAGGGGTAAGATCTTGGTCGCCAGGTCCTCTATTCTGAATGGCTCTGCCAGTGGAGATTTGGCCCATTTTCTGGCTCTTAGGGAGGGTCTTATGTTGGCCAAGTTTTATAACCTTGATGTAAAGTTTGTAGAAGTTAATTCCAGTAGTGTCGTTTCTCGTCTGAACTTGATTGGCTCTCCTTTGGATGATGCTAGGTTCATTGTTGATGATATTAAGGCTCTGTTGTCCGAGCTTGGTTCCTGTAAGTGTAGCTTTGTTTCCAAACAAGGAAATAAGCTGGCACATAACCTTGCTTCGGTTGCCTTCTCCTCTGCGCGGGAGTTTTTTTGGCTGGATGTCAGCCCTTCTAGTGGTGTGGTTCCTTTGTAATGTTTTCCTTTAATTTCAAAAAAAAAAAAAAAACTCCCAAAGAAGGAGTTGCATGCCATTGGTCAATGGATTCTTCTGGAGTCACCAAATTTTTATTGAGTTTGTACACTGAGAATGGTGGGTGAGCTGATAAATTGAAACAACACAAAACTCTTTATTTAGCATTAAGCTTCGTGGATGAGAAGTCGAGATTGGATATACAAAATCTGATATTAATTTATTGCAATTAGTGTTTTTTATTTGCATGAAAAAGTTTTCTCATTAATTACCATTTTTTTCAGTCTCATTTATGGCATCTTTTTAAAATCATGCTAAATTTTGGGTTTTGACCCATGAATAATGTTTGGATATTAACCGGTTAATACCTAAAATACTGACCCTATTAATGAGAATGTAGGCATGTGATCTAATTTATGAGATAAATGTAAAAAGAAAAAGATAAAAGGACCACATGCTATACTCTCATTGGTGGGATCAGTATTTTAGGTACTTACCCAAGTATTATTCTAACCTATGAATATTGCTTGGGAGTACCCAAAATACTAACCCACCAATGGGGGGTATAGCATGTGGTCCAATTTGAGAGATAAATATAAAAAGTAAAATAAAAAAGGTCACGTGCTACACTAAAGGTAAGTATTTTGGGTATTGACCGGTCAGTACCCAAAATTCTGACCTTACCAATGAGAGTATACTAGTATAGCATGTGGTCCAATTTGTGAGATAAATGTAAAAAATAAAAGAAAAAAAACCACGTGCTACACTATTATTGGCGGGGTCAATATTTTGAGTACTGACCGGTCAGTACCCAAAATACTGGGGTTCAGTATTCAAAATACTGACCCCACCAATAGGAATGTAGCATGTGGTCTAATTTGAGAAATAAATGTAAAAAGTAAAATAAAAAAGGCCTCGTTCTACACTCCCATTTGTGGGGTCAGTATTTTTGGTACTGATTGTCAGTACTCAAGCATTATTCAAACCCATGAATAATGCTTGAGTACTGACTGGTCATTATCCAAAATACTGACCCCGCCAATGAGAGTGTAGCATGTGGTCCAATTTGTGAGATAAACATAAAAAGTAAAAGAAAAAAAGGCCACTTGCTACACCCCCATTGGTGGGGTCAGTATCCAAAATACTGACCCAACTAATGGGAGTGTAGCATGTGGTTCAATTTGTGAGATAAATATAAAAAGTAAGAGTAAAAAGACCACGTGCTACACTCCCACTGGTGGGGTCAGTATTTTGGGTATTGACCAGTCAGTACCCAAAATACTGACCCTACCAATGAGAGTGTAGCATGTGGTCCAATTTGAGAGATAAATGTAAAATGTAAAAAAAAAAAAAAATTTTAAAAAAAAAGCCCACATGTTACACTTTCATTGGTGGGGTTAGTATTTTGGGTACTGACCAGTCAGTACCCAAGCATTATTGGTACTGGTCGATTAATACCCAAAATACTGACCTCGCCAATGAAAGTGTAGCATGTGGTCCAATTTGTGAGATAAATGTAAAAAGTAAAAGAAAAAAGACAACGTGCTACATTCCCATTTGTGGGGTCAGTACTCACAAACTGACCTCACTAATGAGAGTGTAGCATGTGGTCCAATTTATGAGATAAATATAAAAAGTAAAAGAAAAAAGATCATGTGCTATACTTCCATTGGCGGGGTCAGTATTTTGGGTACTGACTGGTCAGTACCCAAAATCCAAAATACTTACCCCACCAAATGGAAGTGTAGCATATGGTCTAATTTGAGAGATAAGTGTAAAAAGTAAAAGAAAAAAGACCACATGCTACACTTCCATTGGTGGAGTCGGTATTTTCGGTATTGACCAGTCAATACCGAAAATACTGACCCCACCGATGGGAGTGTAGCATGTGGTTTAATTTGTGAGATAATTGTAAAAAGTAAAAGAAAAAAGACCACGTGCTACACTCCTATTAGTGGGGTTAGTATTTTGGGTACTGATTGATCTGTATCCAAGCATTATTCTAACCCATGAATAATAGATTTGTTTTGGAACAATCTTTAAGTGAAACATTTAATAATGTCTTTGTATCCATATATACTTTGTGGCATTATATATGGTCAAATAATTAACAATTTTCATTAATTGATGTTTTGTAGAAGTAAGATAAATAATCAATTAACTTTCTCAAATTAAGTTCAATTTATTGTTATAGTTATTTTTTTTGTAATAATTTTAGAAGTTAATTTCCGGTCATCATCTCAATCTCAATCTGACAAATTCAATAAATTTATTGTTGTTTGAGTAAATGATTTCATACTTACAATTGAATATGACATCATTCATCAAAATAATTATACTGAAAATTTCCTAAGATAATTAAACAGTACTGTTGTTTCTTCTCCAACACGTCTCCGGTCTCCACTGAGTGGCAATGTCCTCTTTCTCTGTCCTCTTCATTGCTTTGTAAAAATAAAAATCAATAAAATTCTGATAAAACGTCTCCCAGTTTAATATGCCCGGTCAAATCACCATAATTTTCTATTTTTATTTGGTTGGTATGTTTGATCACATCACAAAATATATATATATATATACACGACTTTCCACCCGTGATACAAACTTTATATACAAATCCAATAGTTTTGCCCGTGGATTAGCCAAGTTGGCTTTCTCTTCTGGAGAATAGCTGTTATGTGGGATGTCGATCCCTCTGTATCTTTCCTGATCTTTAGTTGTTTCTCCAGCTGTTGTTTAAAAAAAAAAAAAAAAAAAAAAAAAGACCTTTTTCCTTTCTTCTGCCTTTATTCACATGCAGACATGCAGTTTTTAATGCTGTTGCAGGCAGACAGAGTACGTAATGGTTTTCTTTTTAATTCAGACTTTTATTCATTTTCTTCCTCTGATTAGGAATGACATGTCTGACAAACTCGTAAAGAAGGAGTTGCATACCATTGGAAAATGGATTCTCGTGGATGAGGTGATCCATTCATGGCAGGACTTCTCATGGGATCAACACCATTACACGAAGCAATATGGGCTGTTTCTTCTTTTGCATTTTGGAAAGGGAAAAAATGTGAAAAAATGTTAAATGTCCCTCTAGTTTGATCTATTATGCGTTCTAGTCCCCCTAGTTTCAATATTTGCCCATTTGATCCTTCCGTTACGGTTTAAGTTAAAAACAGGTTTTCTGACATGATTAGAACACAAAATAACCTTAATGCCCCTTAAAGTGTGACTTTTAGCGAAGATAATATTTTACCCCTCTTATAAATATTTAAATTATTTAAAAATAACAAAAATTTAAATTTTAAAATGGATTTGGGGATCTCCACCATTCATCCCTCCACCAAATAAAAAAAATAAAAAATAATCTTAAGTTTTAAATTTCTGTGATCCAACCTAATTCAGAATAATTTAACCTTACAAATTACATGAGTAAAGTTAAATGTAAAATCTCAATGAGTAATCATTCAATTCATGTGTTTTATAGCTATAATAATATGAATTATCTCATTTTCCTAATTAGAATTCACCAACTATGGATAAATATTATATTACTCAATTTGAGATATTGAAGAAAACTAAAATTATACCTAAGACCGTATTTATAACTGCACAATCAGACTCTCCAAACAATAATCACTGTAGAACCAGAAAATCCTATGGTCAAAATTCGGTCAAAATCGTGATACTCGGGGCATCGGCAATCTATGAATGGTTCTTTATCGAATGCTTTTGGATTCCCTGTAAAAAATAAGAAGGTAGAACGGAGCGAGAGGGGGGTGTCCTGTTGGGGACTCTCCGATGCTCGAATTAGATAATTTATTAATAAATAAAATAAATCAAATTAATAATGAGATTGAACAAAATCTAAATCAAACCGTAAACGAAACTGTCGAATCCTGGGTGGTGTCGTTCGAAGAGCCTTATGTTAGCTTGGGCTGAGCGTTTAGCAAATTAATTTGCCAAGAGGAGACGAGGCAAGGCCGCTGTCGATCCGTTTGGAAGAAGTGAATTACTCCTGTTGAAAGTGACTTTGTGCGTGGAGTTGAAACACTTGCAGTTATTCCACTAGCTATGTGTGTGTAAAAGTCGAATGAGTTGATCAGGTATGAGTGAAAAAAGGTGTTGGTCGAATGGACTTATGAAGAGTAGTATCTAATTGAAATGAGACGATTCCAAGTCGAACGGAGAATGGGTGATGGTCAAGTGGTTTTGTAGAGAGGGTGTTTATTATGGATCAGTTGACATCTTGAACAAATTGAACCAAAATAATAAACAAATTGAAGTGGGGCCCATTTGTTCACTTGTTTTTCTGTCTTTTTGTGAGTGGGAGAGCAAAGAAAGTCGTGTCTCTTATTTTGTTTTGTCTTTTCCTCCCCCCTTTGCCAATGACCAGGTGCCTTTATTTATAGTAAAAATGAGATTGTCTTTCACAAAGAGATCGTGTGATCCCACTTATCTTGGCTGAGATATCTAAATATCTTTGAATTTGTTGACAGTTGAGCAACATCACAGACTTAGTCTATACACAGACTTGGTCTTTGTAGACTTAGCCAAGGTTTGCACTTGCTCTTGGGCCTATGATTGGGCCTTATTCATATAAAGTATTTGGGCTTATCAGCAGCTCAAATCAATAAAAGTCTGGTTACTATTTGGGCTGTGCTATTTTTGGCTACCACAATCACATCAAACATTTCAAAATTTCAACTTTTGATTTGTTTGGTTTAGTATATCAAAATCAAAGGTCTTAATATATATTAAAAGAAGATTATATTTAGTATAGTCATATAGTGTAATGTGTATAACATATTTAATTTGACAAACATTAAAATTGTGTTAAGATTGCAATTATGAGAAGATGTAGGCCTAAGAGATATAGAGTTTACATTGGTGGTGTGGTGAGTATAATATGTTTCAATCCACCATAACAAAAACAAGCGAAAGTATATAAGAATTCGGTTGACGAAGAGTCGAAAATGTTATTAATACCGAAGGCAATCATGGAAAATAAATACTTATCACTTGTTTCATTTCTATTTACTGATTTTCGCAACAAATTTCATTTAATAAATAACTTTCTCATTTCAGAAAAGTATGTGTTACCAATTAACATCTTATTTTCATATATATATTTTTTTTTATGACAATATTTATTAATTTGGGAACATATTATTTTCATTTACCATTTTTTTTTTTTTTTTGACAATTCTTATTTTAATTTACTAGAATTTAAACACACTTTAAGATGAATATATAAATCAATACAACGCTATATATATTAAATTTTAAATATAAAATTTCATTTAAATAAAAAAATATAAAAAAAACTAGACAACGGTTATACACTTATACTGGTTATCGCTTTGGTACAAAATATCATTATTATTATTTTCTAATATTTGTTGATATTGCTTTATTTATTTATTTTTTTTTTAAGGTTGTTGATATTGCTTTTCTTTAATTTGTTTTAACATAAATTCTTATTACTTATTTAACAAAGTTATATTACTCATGCAACTATGCAAGTCGTGTTAAATTTTATAATCAAATTAAAACTACTGTTTAAAAAATGGATATTTATATGATTATGAAATATCAATAAGATCAATGAGCAGTTGATTTAATCTTTATTTTTTTTCTTATAAGTTATAACATATTGAATTTTGAAATTTATTGACCAAATGTAAAGATATATGTTTATTATGTGAAAAATAAATTAATGTAATTACCTATTTTTAAGCATTGATTAGTATTTCTCAGAAATTCAACAATGATAATCTCAAATGAATATTATGCATTATTTAAAATATATATATATTTTTTTTTTTACATTAGATTTGGTCACTTTTGTTAAAAAAATCTCAAACTAATATTATGTGAGGATCAATTTGGTCACTTTTGTAAAAGTTGCAAACAACTTGGAATTATAAAAAATAAAAATAAAAAATTGTCTAGGACCTAATCGGTAATTACCCTATTTTTAATTAAAATTATTTATCTTTATTGGTAAATTTGTATTATAATATATTTATAATTAATTTTTTTTAACAAAATATAAATATACTAATTAGTTTTATGGATGACAATACCGATACCCAACTTTTAACTGATTTTAAGGTCATAAGTTAAAGTAAGAAAAAAAATGGTATCTAAAAACTTATAAATTCTTGACTAATGAAAATGATACCCAACCTGTCCAGACCATTTCTCGACCCATTCATAATGCCACCATTCTACTACTTCTCCCCTAAACTCCTTTGGTTCCTCTGGTGTTTATCAACTCTACACCATCATGCCATCGTTTTCCTATTCCAGGCTTTATATAGACATCTCCATGATCCGTCCCAACAGAATTCTCTGTTATGGATTTTCCTTCAATGGTTCACATCCTTAATAAACTGGAAAAAAGAACTCACTAAGCTTATGGGACAATATAACCTTTGGAAGCTTGATTATGAGTCAGCTACCTCTGTTTACTGCATATGGATACTCCACAGGCCTTACAAGTACAATCCCCACAAAAGGCTTTTATGGACAGCTAACACCAGTTACGAATGGCACACCACTTATGATTACCAAAGAATGTACCCCAAAAATCTCTAGATATCCCTACTTAATTTCCTCTGTGATGTCAATAATGTCACCACCGACGAAATTTTCATCCTTCCAGACATCCCTAGAGATACTTCTCTCAGTTGGAACCCTTTCCAAGATTCCTACATGATTGATTCCCAGGACCCCATGGATTTTGATACTGCTTGGCCATGTTCTATTTGTGGAGCTCAAGACTCTGATGACAAATATCATGCTACCTGCAATCTCTCCGGTCCATGATTCTCATGTTCTGATCACATCCTTATCCTTTTCCTGTTTGTAATTATTGATTTGTGTCGGCCAACTGATAAGGCCTATCTTTTATTTTATTTTGTTGGTTTGTGTCGGCCAACTGATAAGGCCTATCTTTTATTTTGTTTATTCCTGTTTCCAGTTTGGCTGTATGTGCCTTTCTCCCTCTATATAAAAGGATCTCATTCACTATAAAACATCATCAGAAAAATCAATAATATCATCTTGTGCTATATCACTACTCATGTCTTTCTAAATTTTCTTCTTCTTCCTTCAAACGCCTACCTATGAAATACTTAATAGTCTGTAATAATCTCAGTATGCTCTGTGCTTGCCTCTAGTTGAGGATCCTGCACATCAGAAGACGAGATTGATCCTTTCGGCTTAAGGTCTCTGTCTGCCTCTGAGAGATTGAAATGTTAGTACCCTGTTAAGGCCGTGGTTAGGCCGCTATTGTGGGGAAAGCTCTAAAAATTTCTGAGAGGTACCCGGGGGTACCTGCCATCCAATTGGTATCAAAGCCTGTCTCAATTACCTGGAGTCCAGGAAAAGAGTTAGACTATTATGAGTTTCATAGAGACGGTGTAAAAGGAAGACTTATTCAGACATGGCCAACGCAACCACTACTCCCTCTGCATCTCCTTTAGTCCCTAATAGATTATCATCTTCTATCTCTTTACCTCCTCCTACCATCCAAAGAACCCAGTCAAATCGAATCCAAGATTTAGTAGAATACACCCACATCCCTGCCTCTGCTAAGATAAATGAAACTTCTCTCCCTCTGCTTAACCCGTACAACATCTTTAAAAGAAACAAATCTCTTGCTACACGAATGGTTCGTCTTGTCCAAACAAGACCTCCTCCTATCAAAGAATACGTCCAGTCCACAGGTCTAGACAAGTGCTTAATTTCGACCTCGCCAAGTGAACAATATGTTGATCTTGCAATTGATCAGAAGATGATAGATCAATGGATCAAAGAAGGCTACTCTCATCTCCACATAGGGGCTGTCCGTATCATTCTGTCTCTACACGGATGAAAAGGCTTACTTGTCACTGCCAGGCTTGCCTTTTCGTCCGTGTAGAGACAGAATGATACGGACAGCCCCTATGTGGAGATGGGAGTAGCCTTCTTTGATCCATTTATCTATAATTAATTAAATATATATATCAAATATTTACACCCATGAATTACACAGATAGCTGTAACTTAACTATACCTTTTTATTAAAAAAAAAACTTATGTTAAATCTTAAATAAATTATAATTTTATTTCAAGTATCAAACTCTCTCATTATCACATGATCATCATATAATAAAGTAATGAAAAAAGAATTTCTAGAAGACTCTAATCATGTACAAGGGTATGTGTTATTATTATTATTATTTTTGTCTTTCTTTTATATTTAATAATAAATAAAATAATTATTTTTTTAAAGATAGTAATATACATCAATGCGTTTTTATTTTTAGATAGAATTTCAGATTGAAAATCCCTTGACCTCATATACAAATCTTGTTCTACATCTTACCTTTTATAAAAGGCTCATACATTCGAGACATTTGATGATTTAATTACAAAAATAATATGATTTTTATTTTATTTTATAAATTTGGTGTGTTAATAATGTAAAAGGATTTAAAAATAAAATGTGTTAAAATGAATATATTCATTTCAATAAGAGTACTTTTGGCATTATGAATATATACAGCATATCTCAATGGAAAATATCTTTAAGAATCCATATTCAACCAGGTTATACGCTTTGGTACAAAATATCATTATTATTCTTTTCTAATATTTTGTTTATATTGCTTTTCTTTTATTTGTTTTTACAAAAATTCTTATTAGTTATTTGACAAAGTTGATATTACTCATGCAAGTCGTGTTAGATTTTATAATCAAAATTAAAACTACCGTTAAAAAAATGGATAATTTATATGATTATGAAATCTCAATAAGATCAATGAGCAGTTGATTTAATCTTTATTTTTCCTATAACATATTGAATTTTGATCTTTATTGACCAAATGTATAAATATATGTTAAAATAAATTAATTACTTACATATTTTTAAGCATTGATTAGTATTCCTCAGAAATTCAATATTTAAAATAATCTCAAACTATATGCATTTTTTAAAATTTTATTATTATTATTATTATTTAAAATCTATTATTTGTGATAACTTAGATCTTGATTAGCACGTCAAATATAGTAATGACAATCACAATCTAGAATTATCTAGTATTCAAAAATACGTTATTACATAAAAAATTATTGATTCTTACATGAGTTTAATTTTTATTTATTTTAAATTTCAAGTTTATTATCAATTTCTTAAAATTTAGTTATTAATTGTTTATAAGAATTACACGAAAAATCCAAATCTAATCTGATTGTCCTCTCCAGGATTGGGGACGGAAGCTTAAGCCTTTGGAATTTTACCATTCATACATTCATATTTTTTTTTTTACCAAATTTTTTAAATAAGCTAATTCATAATAATGAGTTAATATAAATCATGCATATTAATAAATTTATTAGTCTATAATTAGTAAGTTATGAAAATATCATAGATTGTGAGTTGTAATATACACAATAATACACTAGTTAAATACAAATTAGAAGTAATGTACATTTAATAGAATTGACCAATGTTTAATTACATGGTTAGTATTCTTACGAAAATACTCCATAATACACGCATTGCAAGGATTGTAAATGGTAAAATCTGCTTGCACTCTCTTTTACTTAAAAAAAAAATGAAGCAATCCCCATGTACCAATGATTGAGACCATTGTTCCAATATGACCCACAATCATATATGATTACAAGCAAAACAAGTGTGATAAGACTTATATGATTTGAACCTCTTTAAGGAGGTCCGATAATACAAACTACATGATCTATATACAGAGTGCAAACTTGGGCACACAAGAATACACAATTTGATCAACTCTTCCAGGTTTTCAATTTATTAATGGTGTCCTGAAACTGAAGGAGAAGGAGCTTTCTTTGAGCAGATGGAGCTCAGTTTGTCTCTTCTGGCTAACAAAAGAAAAAGCAGTCATATATAAGTTGAAAAATACTGGAAATAAGAAAAGTTCACAACTGATAATTTGATAATATAAAAGGAGAGAATCTACCATGCATCATGATGTGCTCAACTTCCTTTCCAAATAATAGAGGTGGCACTAATTTAATAGTTTACCATGCCCAACTCACCTAGCTTTTGAAGCTTGAACCCTGTTGGCTTCCTAAGTATTCAAGAGATTCCCATTTCCCTAAATTGAATTGGACAAATGAAGGCCTACCCTATTATAGGTACATTGCACAGTGGAAATTTATACACATGACATTTGATCCTACGGCTATCATTAAGAGGATATCAAGTTTTGGAATGCTCTAGAATATTCCCGAGACTTGGAGAACATACACCGCATGACATATTCCCTTAATATTCCAACAACATTCGAGACAATTTAATAATAGTCGTAAGATCAAATGTCACGTGTACATATCTCCACCGTTCATTTGTATAAGATGTATCAATAAATAGAGAAGAGTGAATCTCTTGAGTAATAGCAAGCTCTTTCTCTCCATATCAAGTATGAGGTATTACTTATTAGAATTGGCAGACAGTTTAGACTATTGATGTCTGGGTTTCAAAGACTGAAGTGGCACCTTGATCATCAAAAACAGGGTTTAACATTTTTCACTTTTATGTGTCTGGACTCTCGAACAAAACATAAGCAACTTAATCAAATATCTGTAAGACAGTGTATGAATGAGTTACTAGGTAATTCTTAAATCCTAAACTACAACTTGTCTTTGTTAGGAGAGATACATGAAAATAGACCCGGTATTCTTTTTTTTTTTTTTTCCACGAGCACTCCAACTATGAAAAATCATTACAACCAAAACATTCATAAAATTCCCTTAACAAAATGTCCAACACAACATGCCTCCTAAAGTGCAGGGCACCACACCACTGCAAGTGCAAGACTCAACAAAAAAAGAGTACCTTTGAACAGCATTTGGTCATTAGTAAACTCAAACAAAGAAATCCAAACTCGCAAACAGCGGAAACTCACATTTAAATCTTAAATTCTATTCTGAACTCAAAGTCACTTGCATTCTTCCATCATGCTTAACAGGAAACTGTCGAAACCATGCAGAACAATCTAATAATCTTTATCATACTCATTCAATATTCTGAATTCAGATAACAGGATGGATCTCATCTCACTATTCAGTACACTAGTGCAAGTAAAATTTACTTCGAAAAGACATATATAGTTGCATACTTGCATTTGTGTACACACTCACTTAGCATACTTGCATTTGTGTGCATTCTCTTCACATGTCACTTATCACACTTGCACTTCTTTGTTATATTTTTATGTGTGGATTTGTCCATAGATGAGTTCCGAGCGATTCGCAGACTTGTCTATATGTTTCAGATGATTTCCGAGACATTTAGGACATTCCGTGTTTTTATCGGAAATCGAAATTCAATTCCGAGCTTAAATTGAAAAGTTATATAATTTTCCATATTTATAATTGAGTTCGGGTTAATTTTCCGAAGACGGAATTAAATTCCGAGGTTCGAGGTTAACTGGACTGAAGAACGCTCGTGTCCAAAGTCAGCTTGGTGTGGCATGATTGCCACACATAGCATGGGGTGGCGTGTGAGCCACGGGCTCCCCACGCCCAACCCCTTCCTCTGCTCCCGTTTACTTCACGGGGCAATCAACGCTGGTTGTTTGTGTGTTAAAAAATATATATATATATATAATCACGTGTTCTGATATGTATATAATATATATATGTTTGCTTTTATTGTCTTTGTCTTCTGATTGTATGTTAATATATATATATATATATATATATATATATATATATATATTTATATAAACCTTTTTGTTTGTCTTTTGCATACATTATATATTATATATATATTTATTCACGTGCATCACCTAACCTTTATCTTTTGCATATTATATATATATATATATATATATTAACGTTTTATATATATATTTTTTAAAACGATGGCGTTTTCTTTTCTTATTTGTTTCTTGACCTGATTCATTTTTGTATATTTATATATTTTCTTCTTCATTTTAGGAGACTGGAAAGGCAAAATAGTTGTTCTCACAATCATTCAAGCTTAAGGGACTTCCTTCAACAACTTTCACTTTGTTGTCCCTCTTGTGAGAGCAACCTAATGCCAAGAATTTTGCCACAACCTCTTCATCACTTTCACTTGAAGTGGCGACCTCCTCTCTTTCATCTTCCAAGTTAGCACAATCCTTGGAGATATGCCCGAATCCTCCACATTCGTAGCATTGAATCTTCTCTCTTGAAGACACCTCATGATATGGCTTGACATTCTTGATTGTGGTCTTCTTCTTCTTTAAGTCATTCCCCTTTGAGCCATAACCACTCTTTTGTAGATTCAAGAACTTCTTGAATCCCTTGGCAATGAGTGCCATGTCTTCAAAGCAATATCCTTTTTCTTCTTTGGAGGTGATGTGGTAGCCTTTCTTGATTCATAGGCTAGAAGTCTTCCAATGACTTCATTCGGCTTCATTTCCTTGTAGGTGTCATTTTCTTCTAAAGCAGTCACTTTAGGTTCGAACCTCTCGGGAAGTGATCGCATGATCTTTTGCTTGATTCTTCTATCCGAGTAAGGATCACCAAGTTGGTGACTTTGGTTCACAATGTCCATTAGTCTCACTTGGAAGTCATTGAAATGCTCGTACTCTTCCATCCTAATGGTCTCAAACCGAGTTTGAAGGACTTGAAGCTTTGAGTCCTTGACAACCTCGGTGCCTTCATGTGCAACTTCTAGGATGTCTCATGCCTCTTTAACAATCTTAGTAATTTGAATCAGTTTGTACTGATTTTCACTCACTGCACATCGGATGGCATGAATAGCCTTGTTGTTCCACATGGAGTCAATAAATTCTTGAGGACTCCACTGTGCCTTACGCTTGAGAACTTCTTCTCCTTCATCCGTAGGAGTCATCATAGGCGGAGCATATCCATCTTCAACCGCCATCCACGCCCTATCATGGATTTGGCATATGTATGCTTCCATCTTCCCCTTCCCCTTCCATGAGGAGTAATTATCGCCGGTGAGCAACGGTGGCCTCACGCTCGACGCTCCCTCTTTGCTCATCCCGAAACCACTCATAGTGTTTGGATGAATGCAAATAAGATGAATGCAAAATGTATGAATAAATTAAAAAAATCACACAAGATGCAAAACACACTAAAATGAGCAAGGATCACCTATGTATGTCTAGGAACCCGCTCTGATACCAATTGAAACTAATTATAGCACGGTGTGTATAAAACTATCTAGAGGGGGGTGAATAGATTTTACGCTTTTTACCCAATTTTTCGTGTTAATCAAAATTACGAAATTACCCCTAAATAGATAAAGCAATAAATCAAGTAAAATATGCGGAAATTAAATAAGACTTGATTTTTACGTGGAAACCCTCACGGGAAAAACCACGGGTTAGTAAGTAAGCCACACTCGAACCTCGAATCCACTAAATGTGTAAAACGATTACAACCTAATTCCGGAAGTAATCACACACCTACCTAATCCCGGTATGAGTGAACCTAGTCCAATTTACTTGCGATCTAAGCAACCTAATCCCGGAAGCTACACACAAGACTTACTTTCTCTATGAAGAGAATACAACCCTAAGTGAATATATGAGAATATCCAAAATACAACATAGAGCAAGGGAAACCCTATATGCTTATCTAAGATGATTAACATGCAATTAGAACAATCCTAGATATTAAAAACTAAATGACATGTTCAATCAAATAGTTTAGCTAATCAAGATTAAGCACAAAACCTAATTAGCTATCACAATACAACACTCAATCATGCCAACACAATAATCGCTATTTTGAATATTAGATTTTAATCTAAGAACAAGTAAATAATAAAAGAGATGCCTTGATAAATAAAACACTAATTATAAATGATAATAGTGAAGAACATACCAAGGGAAATGTGTTGACCAAGACCCATGCAAGTAAACATCTTAACTATGCTAGAAAATGCTTAGATGATATTTTGATGCATATGAAAATGGGTTTTGAGAGTTAAAGACAAGTTCTTGGGGGTTTTTCTCTTGAAGATCTTTTTGCTCTCTCAAAGTGTGTATGTTTGCCTTGTTGAAAAAAAATGAAGAAGAAAATATATAAATATACAAAAATGAATCAGGTCAAGAAACAAATAAGAAAAGAAAACGCCATCGTTTTAAAAAATATATATATAAAACGTTAATATATATATATATATATATATATATAATATGCAAAAGACAAAGGTTAGGTGATGCACGTGAATAAATATATATATATAATATAATGTATGCAAAAGACAAACAAAAAGGTTTATATAAATATATATATATATATATATTAACATACAATCAGAAGACAAAGACAATAAAAGCAAACATATATATATATTATATACATATCAGAACACGTGATTATATATATATATATTTTAACACACAAACAACCAGCGTTGATTGCCCCGTGAAGCAAACGGGAGCAGAGGAAGGGGTTGGGCGTGAGGAGCCCGTGGCTCACACGCCACCCCATGCTATGTGTGGCAATCATGCCACACTAAGCTGACTTTGGACACGAGCGTTCTTCAGTTCAGTTAACCTCGAACCTCGGAATTCAATTCCGTCTTCGGAAAATTAACCCGAACTCAATTATAAATATGGAAAATTATATAACCTTTCAATTTAAGCTCAGAATTGAATTTCGGTTTCCGATAAAAACACGGAATGTCCCAAATGTCTCGGAATCGCTCGGAACTCATCTATGGACAAATCCACACATAAAAATATAACAAAGAAGTGCAAGTGTGATAACTGACATGTGAAGATAATGCACACAAATGCATGCTAAGTGAGTGTGTGCACTAAATCTCTTCATAGAAAATTAAGCACTAAACATATACCTTTGGAGTGCTTAACACTTGCAAGGGCCTTGAGCTTGAACACATTCCTAAGCTACCCTTACATGATCCCCACATATGGTTTGATCACGAAATAAACCAATTAAAAACTACGAGAATCCTTACAGATCCTATGGCTATCATTACGACGATATCAAGTTTTGGAATGCTGTAGAATATTCCCGAGACTTGGAGAACATACACCGCTTGACATATTCCCTTAATATTCCAAAAGCATTCAAGACAATTTAATAATAGTCAAAAGATCAAATGTCACGTGTACATATCTCTACCGTTCATTTGTATAAGATGTATCGAAAAATAGAGAAGAGTGAATCTCTCGAGTAACAGCAAAGCTCTTTCTCTCCATATCAAGTATGAGGTATTACATATTAGAATTGGCAGACAGTTTAGACTATTGATGTCTGGGTTTCGAAGACTGAAGTGGCACCTTGAGCATCAAAAACAGGGTTTAACATTTTTCACTTTTATGTGTCTAGACTCTCGAACAAAACATAAGCAACTTAATCAAATATGTGTAAGACAGTGTATGAATGAGTTACTAGGTAATTCTTAAATCCTAAACTACAACTTGTCTTTGTTAGGAGAGATCCATGAAAATAGATCCGGTATTCATTTTTTTTTTTTTTCCTCCTAAAGTGCAGGGCACCACACCGCTGCAAGTGCAAGACTAAACAAAAAAAGAGTACCTTGGAACAGCATTTGGTCATTAGTAAACTTAAACAAAGAAATCCAAACTCGCGAACAGCGGAAACTCACATTTAAATCTTAAATTCTATTCTGAACTCAAAGTCACTTGCATTCTTCCATCATGCTTAATAGGAAACTGTCAAAACCATGCAGAACAATCTAATAATCTTTATCATACTCATTCGATATTCTGAATTCAGATAACAGGAAGGATCTCATCTCACTATTCAGTACACTAGTGCAAGTAAAATTTACTTCGAAAAGACATATATAGTTGAAGTTGTTAGCTGCATTCATTCACACTCCGTAACAGGTACCTAATTCAATACTCATCAACATTCTCGCTTAACTCAACTTCTAAAAGATTTTAACTTTCAAGCACTGAGTCCTTACTTAAGTTATGAATTGACTAATTTCTAAAGTCTAAATTAGTTCAATCACCATGAAGCTCATATTCAATGCGCGATAACGAATTAGTATAAGAATCAAAAAAATCTAATTAGCATCAATTCAATTACAAAATGCAAGTAAATTAATCAAACAAAACAACATACCTAAATGGATAAACTCCACAAACTTTCAGACCTTAACCGCCATACAATGCACAATGGACGACCCCTTAGGGACCGAAAGAACCACATCCGACCATCCAATCTTCCCCCACAACTCTCCGTCCCCAACTCTCTCCACCACAATCTCCGCACACCGAATCCCCATTTCCTTCCCACTCCATCCATTCTCCTCCCAAACCACCACCAATTTCCCTCCCAAATTCGTCATGGTCGCCCCACACAAAAACCGTGGCAAACCTTCCACTCCTCTCAGCTCCGTCCACTCTCCTTTCTTCGTATCGAATCCTCGAATCTTCCCCAGATAATCATAACAATACAACACTCCATCAACTACACAACCCCTGCCTCTCCACCCCAAATCAACCTCAGTCTCTACACTCTCCCAACTTTGGTTTTCCGGGTTGTACTTCACGCCACCTCTATCTGCCATTGCATACATTTTATCATCAATGACAGCACTTGCGTGCATCCACTTGTCGCGTATTTCAATCTGGCTCGAAACCGGGTTCCAAGAGCCAGTTTTCGGGTCGAAAACCTCGGCCCAGTTCCTGGACCGGGACCAATTGTCCACCAGGCAACCTCCTATGACGTAGATCCTGCCGCCAATCACTCCGGCCGCCGGGAACTCGCGCCCGACGCGCATCTTCGGCGCGGGCTCCCACGCGTGGACCCTGCAGTCGAGGGCCCACACGTGCGGGGAGGGCACGTCGTTGACGGAGCCTCCGAGGACGTAGATCCTATGACCCACGACGGCGAAGGCGGAGCCGATGACTGACGGAGGCGTGGATGGGATCGGCGGGACCGGGACGAGGATGTGTCGGCGTGTGGAGGTGGTTGGGTGTGGGGATTGGTGGAGAGTGAAGAAAAGCAGGGAAGGGTTGGTGGGGACGCGGAGGCATAGGTAGAGGAAGTGGTGGTCGCAGCTGAGTAGAGAGCGAGTGGTGTACAGGAGAGACGACGACAAGAGGGAGCGGATCGGTTTCGAGACCAAAGAGAGAATCGGGTGGTGGGAGCGCGGGATTCGGGCCAGGCAGTTTATGGCGACGTCGTCCGGGAGTGTTGGGATCAACACTGGATGCGGAGGTGGTGGTGGTGGTGGCGGCTCGGCGGCTGTTGAGGTGGACATGGGTCACTACTCACTAGTCGGTCTTCTTTTTGGTATTTGGGAACTCGCAACTTGCAAAAAATTATCTGTGGGCTTTTTCGACCCGGGCCGGGCAATACAGTAATTGTAAACTAAAATTTGGCCATCCCTCCAAAGAAGGATTTTCGCAACAGAAGGAACCTTGCGTACCCGCTCCGCCTGATAGGACCCGATCCAAAGCATGGGTTCCGTCCGCCTCTAGGTCCAAATCTGATAAGGACCAGACCCTTACCAGGGAGAAAGCCCGAACCGTGAAGAGTTGAGTCTCACCTAGTAGGGAACCCGATACAATCCTGCCTGAGAGGTGCACCCTGTCCAAGGACCGGATCCTGGCCAACTCACTCTCATACTTTATTTTTAATTCAAATGCAAATTCTTATTAATTGGTTTATAAGCCAAAAAACTCAGTGGATGGATTTTTTTTTTTTTTTTTTTTTAAAACAAATATTTAAATGAAAATTTTCCCTACTTTTATTTGGAAAAACCCTACTTTATGTTACAACACAATGACTTCAATCATCCAAATAATATTTTGTAAATTATTGGTATTACAACATAATTACTTGCTGTAAATTTGATTAGTAGCAATGCAACTATACCTTAGCTATAATTATACAGCATATCTCAAAAGGGCATATCATCTAGCCTCCCTAAAATTTTAAAATTTAATTTATTGTATTAAAATAGTCCATCTATTATCATGATTCATTTTATTTTATCATAAGCATTTTTCTTTATTTTATAGTTTCAATTTATTAGAATCTAGAAGAATAAATAAATAAAAAATAATCAAAAACATGTCTAATAATATTTATTAATCAATTATTTTTGTATAAATTTAAAGTGAATTCATTATAAATACAAAACAAAATTTCTTATTATAAAATTAGAATGTAATTTTTTTTTAAGAATAAATATTATAATTTTTCATTGTTTATGTTGCTTTTCTTGTTATTATTTATTTTTAAATACTTTATTTTTTTTTTTTTTGAAATGTGAGATTATTTAGTTCATGCTGAGTAAGTATTATTTTTGTTTTATTTTATCTAAACTTCATTATACCATCATTTTTTATTATTATTATAAAGAAAACTTATTTTATTATGATCTTAAATTTTCAGTATTTTCTTTTTTTTTTATATATAATTGTTATTTTTATTCGAGTGCCTCATCTCGTTAAAATTTCAGGATTCACCATTGACAATCACAATCTAGAATTATCTAGTAGTATGTTAATGGGCTAGTTTTCAAAAGGGCTACTATTTTATTTATTTTTAAACCTTTGAATTTTGTAGACCTTTGAATTAAAATCAAATATCTACTTTTCACTTCTGTAATTGTAATGTAGTTAGACCCCAAAAATATGTTATTACATTAAAATTATTAATTCTTACATGATTTAATTTTTTTTTTTAATTTCAAGTTTATTATCAATTTCTTAAAATTTAGTTATTAATTGATGATAAGTATTATACTAAAAATCCAAATCTAATCTGGTTGTTCTCTTCGGTCTCCTCCAGGCTCCAGGATTGGGGATGAAAGCTTAAAAGTTAAAACTTTGGAAATTTTACCAATCATATTTTTTTACCAAATTTTTTAAATAAGCTAATTTTAACTTCAAACGAGTCTTTAATTTAAGTCGCAAATAGATTTATTTTGAAGCCCTAATTTAGAAACTATATTTTGTTATGTTTCCCATTATCTGTCGGATTTTGATATCTAATTTATTACTTGTGCAACACTCCACTCTTTTAGTTTCCTAAATTCGACTTTGTATCTTGCATGAAAATCACACTTTTAGTTAAATACAAGTAGCTTTATTTTGTTAAAATCTGGAAACTATTTTTCGTTTAAAAGGTTTTCCCAGTACTGGTTGGATTCTGAAATCTATATAGTTTCCAAAAACAATCACTCTTCTCTTTTATATCTCCAGAAAAACTCTCTAGATTTACTCTCTTTGTTTCTTTTAGCTCTTTGTTTCTTTTCTTCTGACTTCACTGTTCCTGGAAAAACGCTCTAATTTGACTATTGTCTGATTTTTTTTTTTTCTTCTATTCTACTTGATCGTTTTCTGTTTGTTTCCTTGAAAACCATCTGTTATTCTTCAATGGCAGCAGCTTTCAGGCGTTCGGTGGGATTCAAATTCCTTCCAACAGATAGAGAATTGGTGGGTTATTACCTGTTCAATAAAATCTATGCAAAAACAGAGTCGTTCACTGATGTTGAAAAAGTTTTGGTGAAAGAATGCGATATCTATGGTTCTCAAGAGCCATGGCAGATATGGGAATTGTATGGAGGAGACGACTTGGAAGACTCACAGGCTCTCCATCTCTTCACTCGGCAGAAGAAGGTTTCAGTTAACGGTTCGAGAATAAGCAGAAGAGTGGGTTCTGGTACTTGGGCAGGGGACGATTGTGGTGAGAAGATTGTAGCTGGCAATGTTGTTGGTTGCAAGAAACGATTTCGTTACGAAAATCAGGACTCCCCACATAATGGTGCCTGGATCATGCACGAGTTTGCTATAGATTCCAAGGCTTTAGGTATCCATGATCAGGACATTGTTGTGTGTCGATTGAAGAAAAATCTGTTTGGACAGAAGAAAAGGAAGTCGAGACGAGTGTAGCCTGGCAATTTTGAGCCATCAACAAGTCACGCGTCCGATCATTAAAGTCTTACAATCTGATACGGACAAAATCTGGGTTTAACTTTTTTATTATTTTTTTTTTTTTTTTGTTTATTAGATAAAATTTTGCTTCATGTTACAACACAATGACTTCAATCATCTAAATAATTTTCCATAGATTGCTATTACAACATTATTACTTGCAGTAAATTTGATCAGTAGCAATGAAACTATACCTTGGCTAAAATTACACGGCATATCTCAATTGAAAATTTGATTTAACTCTATAATGCTCTATCGAAATAAATAAATAAAATGCTAATCGTACCATTATCTCTTTCTAATTGTCTGTCTATCAACTGTTAAGAAGATGGATTCTTTAAGAACCCATCTTCAACCAGGGCGGCCTTTTGATCTTCGCCGCTTCCCAAGAAGTTTAAGCATATTATCAGTGACATCCGGTGGGGAGTTATCATCTTCGTCTTGATTATTGTTGCTAGAGGTGTGAGTCAACCAGGCCAATGCCTCTATAGCAGCGTCCCTCTCCGCGAGTTGCTTGTTTTTCTTGGGTTTTCCCACAAACTGCATTCCCTTGAATTCAACCAGGGCTCTAAATTCATTTGTCTTGAGGTGCTTCGTCTTGTATTTTGGAGGGGAGTGCCCTGCTCTCATCAACAGAGTTTGTAGCAAGCTTTTGGGATTTGTTCCATCTTTCGTAAATCTGCTTTCACTACTAAGCTCCCTCCGCCTCTTGCTATCACGCCCAAAAACAAATCTTCCCTCACATTGATCTCCTGAGACCAGCTCTTGAACAGCAAGCATAAGGTACTTGCCTTCCTTGTGAAGGTCAAGGCTAGGATTCTCGAGCTGATTCATCAAAAAGCCATCATCATTAAATACAAATTTTCTCACAAACTCAAGACAGATATGCAATACAGCTTCAGCCAAGTACATATCGCTGGGTTTTCAAGAGAAAATAACTAAGAAAATAAGAAATCATATTCCCAACAGCCAACCAACATTTGAACCAGGATGTCAACAGCAAAAACTTTAACTCACCTTTTTGTGTAGTAGCTTATCAAGTTCTTCCTTCAGTTTCAAATAGCATTCTGCCATACTAGGATCCATGAAGAAATCAATATACCCGTCAAGCATTTTCAAATGCCCAGCCTGAAAACGGAAAAGTTAATGATTATAACATCCTAGCAATAAAATCCCTGAAGACGGAAAATATCATCATAAAATTGTCTCAAGAAGAAGTACCTGTACCCCACAGCTTAAAGCACCTCCAAAAAGGATTAGTATTGAATCCGATATTCCAGTGGAATCACGTATGAAAACTGTATTAACCTTTACTTTTTCACCAAAGACCAGCCATGGATAAGGAATTGTCTGATATCGTGCATTCACAGAATTCTGAAGCAGAACCATTGTCAGTCTCAAATATGATATACAACATTTTGTAATACCGGAAAGAAGGGGAAAATATCTACATTTATTGCATAAGCAGGGTTCTATCATTCATGGAAAAGGAGATTCTTAAATATTATAGCAGAGAGATCCTTGACCTCTTATATTGAATATCAAGATATAATATCAGATTTTCTATTTTGTTTTGAAAACGAAGACATAGTTAGAACAGCTGAGCGGAGAATGCAAGTTAAAGTCTTCATCTGTTTAAGAATTTTGCCTGTCATTAGTCATATTATCAAAAGTTGACACAATCAGGTCAGGCATATTAAATTAAAGACTGGCAAAAGCCTCGGTTCAAACTATGGGCATGTTCATTATCATTTTACAAATACGTTTTCGATTTGAAACATATTAAATGAATATGCTCTATTTATTAAAATAAACGAAATTATTAAATTTATTTTTCTTAAGATTAATAAAATTTATTTTTTTATCATTTAAAAAAAATAAATAATAACAAACATAATTTAAAAATAAATAAATGAAAATACACCAATCAATTTTAATTTAATTTAAATTGATTCTATTAATTATAAAATATAAGAAAAGATAAAATTTTTGTCATGCAATAAATATCAGAAACGCATTGTTTTACCAAAGAATATATTACTTTAATTCCTAGTTTCTATCAAAAGATCACAAGCAATGAAAGTAGTTATAGATCGTTTAGCGTATTGCCAAAACATTAACCAGCATATAAGTTGAATCTTCATCAAAATTTGGGAAGGATACAGAACTAAAAACTTAAATCCATTTCCCATAATTAAAAGTCTAGTTTTGGTTAGAGCCTTTCACTTGTACACTTACCGCATATAGAAAAACTTGACCATCATCCATTGTTTTGAAAGACATGGATGTCTCTCGGTGCTGTACATAAAGTAAAAGAAAGAAAATGTCAATTTAACAAAGAACTTCTGGGATGAAAGAGTTTAAATACATTTCAAGTAGTGATAAGTTACCACGACTGATGCTATGCCAGGAAAGAGGCCAGAACATATGATGGCACGGACCAAGGCCTGGTTGTGGCTTAATTTATTATTTGTGCCTCCATCCTCATCTAGTAAGCCAGCATCTCTTAAGATGAAATTAAATTGCTTCCGAAGAGAATGGATGGCCTGAAGAGTCTGCGCAGACAGGAAATTCCTCCAACAATACTCATATGCTGATCCTTCTCTTTCAGCATCTTTCCATCCTTCATATGCACGGACAAGAGCCATATGATCACTGTAGTCCTTTGCTGAGAATCTAGACTTCGCTACTCCAGCTAACTAAACCAGAAAGGAATCATTAAGGCCACGCAAGGAAAGGAAACCGCATGGGAAATGAATCCATCTAGGAATGGAATCCATTTCCAAGATGGATTCCTTTATTTGTTTAAACCTAGAATCCTTCATGGAATGTTTTTTACTTGGACAAAACTGCCCCCTCTTTAACTTTTATTATTTATATTTGACAAAATAGATTAAATTAGATATTTGTATTGAATAAAAAAATAAAGTAAAAATCTTTATTATTCTAAAATATTTCAAGATAAATGTAATTTAAGACAAAAGTATGTAATAATTTTTATTTTAAAAATTAACTTATTTACTTGAAATAAACTAAAACATGAAAAGTTAAAAAACTGAAAACAGAAAAAAAGTTAAAACATGGAGGAGGCAGGGGCCTTTGCCACCGACGGTGGCCTCAGGTGGTTGGAACTCAGAAGTATATAAAACATGTTAATCTCCTGCACCATTCTAGACTAGAAGCTTACAAGATGATCTCCCATTTAATCCAATTAACAATTGTCCAATACTATGAAAGGTTTGGTAAAAATTATAATTCAGTTCAATTTTATTGAGTACATCACATTAAATTTGATCCACAACATTCTTCCTGATAACCTTATTATTTTTAAAGATATAGATCTTTGGTGGATGTATCAACATTACAATATATATTTGCATATTCATTTTTAGTAAATTTTTTTGCAATTCAAATACCAAAAAGAGATAAAGTGTTGCAGTACCATTCACACCATTACGGTTTAGATAATTAAGGTAAAATGGGCATTCTGTTTCTTTGTGTCTACTATGCATGCATGACATGATCTTGAAGGTTAATAGGGCTTTTCTAGTTTTCTATCATCATAAACAGATGTATTAAAAGCATCATATGGAATTCTGATTTTAAATTGTCATTAATATTCCCTATATCGTTTCTCTGTAACTACATATGAAATGATGCTCATTGTTTAAGTCCATGTCATAGTTCTCAGGGTTACACAAAAAAAGGCAACAAAACGCTGCAATCCAATAACATTCTTTAATGCACTATCACTTAATATGTTGATTTGAATACTTACATCCTTTTTTTCTTGAGGCAAAAGGAAAGGATCTCTGACGCTAAGCCCAGATACTACTGTTAATACTGGATCAAAACAACGAAATATAGCACCCATGACGAGCATTTTCCCTAGCTTGGGATCTACCGGAAGTAATGACAAATACTTTCCTGATTTAAGGAAAAAACACAAGAAAAACAAAGAGAAAATTAGACGATCATGTCAAAGATAATTATACATGTAAGTGATATGCGCAAAAGATCTCTCCTCACTGAAGAACTAGCAAACTAACCAAGATTTGTCAAATTTTCCTTCTCATCTAATGCACCAATCATCTTTAGAAAATCAACAGCATTTTGGACCTGTCATTAACTGGAGTTGTCAATAATATGTACCATTGCTGGGAAGTGAACAATAGAACAATGTAGAAAACCCATGCATCATAATTTAAGACCATCCTACCCAATTCTATCTACTTTGTCTTCAAAATTAAATAAACTTGCAGGCAGAAAAAAAGAAGTTACAATAGCTATTAGCTACTGAATTGTTGCCAAATGTACGTCTCATGCATATCTTTTTCATCTTTTTGGGTAGAAAAGAATAAACTTCCACAATTAATATAAGGAACATAAAATACAGAACGATTGTTGAGCAATCTATGTATTCTTTATAACTTATTCGATCACCAGTAATATAACAGGCATTAGAATATCATATTTTGGCACAATAGTAGCTAGGATTTCAGCAACCATGAGAGAGACTGAGATTCTTGGCATTTAATCTGAACTCCATAAATTTTGTCAACAATGTGTTTAACATTCAGACCACAGATATGGAACTTAAATAAGAAAAAGCTGTAACACTACTTACAGCCAATGGTTCTGGTGGCTGCAGAGCTGCTGACAAGAAATCTCCTATGCTTCCAACTAGCAAACCCTTTATTTGCAAGCAGAGAGAGTTCAATGGAGTTCTCAAAAGCTCCGGAAGTTGATATTCTGCAAAAGCTTCATAAACACATCTGGGGTACAGGTGATAGCATTCTCCTGGCTGAACACGGCCAGCCCTGCCCCTTCTCTGCAACCCAGGTATACCAACAAAAGTTGAATTTTAAATGCTAGGTCAGTCAATTAAATGATAATTGAAGAAGGTAACAAATGGAGAACAAGATTAGGATTATGGAAATATTTATTTTATCAGAATTAGATTAGGTTTAAAATAAAAAAAGATATCTCTTTTCTAATGAGATAAGAGATTAATAGCTTTTAGTTTAATTTATATTATTGTACTTATTGTCAGGTTGTCTTATTATTGTACTTGTAGTTAATATATATCCATTGTATATTACTTTTGCATGCTTTAGATAAGTTTACGTAACTTACTTTAACTTGCTTTGTTTTGTATGATATAAGAATATTATATAGTTGTATTGTTTGACTTTAGTTTTAACTTTATAGTAAGATGTTTTCTATTTTCTTTATTATGTTTTCACTATTTATCTTAATATTTTCTAAATCTAAGAGATCTTTTTCGAACACTGGAAAACTATTTCTAGTCTGAAGATAAATCTGGTCAAAATTACTATACTGATTTTTAAGTTTTCTATCTACTATTTCTATAAACTCTAAGTGTCTCTTTTTTAATGAATATAAACTATCTGAATTATTAAGTGCTAATTCTAGTAGGGCTTGATCTATATTATGAAAGGGACTAACTAAGCTCATAAAATATACTTACTATAAAGTTAAAACTAAAGTCAAACAATACAACTATATAATATTCTTATATTATACAAAACAAAGCAAGTTAAAGTAAGTTACGTAAACTTATCTAAAACTAAAGCATGCAAAAGCAATATACAATGGATATACAATAACTATAAGTACAATAATGAGACAACCTACAATAAGTACAATAATACAACCTTACAATAAGTACAATCTAAACTTATCTAAAATCTTATACCAACAAACAAAATATATTACGTTTGATACTACACACCACAATAATATATAGTAATTAAAATCAAACAAGGATAGTAAATACAAGGCTAAAAAAGACAATAGATACAAAGTTAACAAATATAGCATGTAATATAAGCAGTTTTTAAAATATTTGTGAAGACTTAGAAGTCTGCCTTTCTGTAACTACTCACACAAGCAAAATATTAAATTTAAAGGTAACTAGGCTCTGATACCAAACTGAAAAAGAGGGTGTGCAATCTATAGAGAAACTCAAACAGGCCTTTCAAGATCCCATGGTTTCCATTCAAACAAAACGAATTTTCAACCTTATCATTAGGTTTAGCTTATCTTCATCTTAATTGTTTTTGGCCACCATCAAAAGGCCGATCATTTTCATTTGAAAGCAGACTATGATTTGATGAAGAAAAAAAAGTGATATTGAATTCTCATAATTTTCTCCCAACAATAGCAGATGCCCAAACCATCCTACTAGGCTTCACACTGGGTCTACAGGGCACAGGCCAAGTCAAGTTGAACCAATCCAATAGCCATAGGAATCAAATAATTTTATTATGTACCTTGGTTGCCCACAAAATAAAGATAAGTGAAAAGATTAATGCTGGTACGAGTCTAATGTTTATTTTAAGTAACATGTAGCTAAACAATGCATATTGTAATATTTGTTGTAGTTTTATTTGCATATTTTCCATCGATTCGTCCATTAAATTAACACAAGAAATACCCACCAGTCTTTGTGACCATGATGCCAATCTTGAATAGTAACATAAGATCAGAATTACACCAGTAGGGAAAATCTAACTAGCGAGAATCTATCATACAAGAACTTACTTGCCGAGCAGATGCTTGTGATATCCAAGAAGGTAGCAGACATGGAGTATTATTCAATGCATCATAAGTGGTCTCCTTTGCTTTTCCACAATCAACCACAAAGACTACATCATTAATTGTAATGCTCGCCTCTGCCATATTTGTAGCCAGAACAATTTTACGTACATTAGGAGGTGGTTTCTCAAAAATGAGTTTCTGCAGAAAATGATGAAAGAAGACGGTGAACATTATAATCCTGAAGCAAAAACCATGTAATGAGATATTAATAATATCACATTCTCACTTGGTATAATCAATAATGTTAAATAATTTCTAGACCCAAAAGTTTAAGCTTGTAGGGAAGAGCTCAAACAGTAGTATTTAAGCACACTAAATATCCCCTCACATACAGGATCAACAAGCTTATCAAGTGGACCTAACCCAACACAAACACATTCAAATGCAGAACAAGAAAAAATAAAAAATACAAATACAATCACGTGGGGGAAGCAAAACCAAAAATTCCTAATAAAATAGACCATACCATGTTAAGTAACCTCTAGACACAAAACCTTTAACTTTTAGGTAATTGCCCAAACAATAGTATCTAAGCAAAATGTCTAATATTACAGTATACAGTTAAGATGCGGACAACCCCTTGCAAGAAGTGGGTGAGTACTCATCCTTGCAATGCCAGCAAGAAATAAAGTTTGGCCACTTCTGTTAGAGCTCAATCTAAACTTTCTAAAGAAAAAGGAAAATCTTACTTACAACACCCACACCCACACACGTTTTTATATGGCGAGGGGTGCAATATATGCACCCAATCAGTCTCACAATCTTGCTATTCCAACAAATAAAAGGACATCACAGAATTCATCCAAGAGAACAAAGAGAAATTTGATGCAGACATAGACCATCATACTATTAAGGAGAGAAGGGACAAGAAGGGCAGATCTGGTCACAAAAAAAAGGCTGTTCGAGTGGTAAAACTACTTATTTGCCAAGAGAATATACTATTTTGTTATATTTTAGCAGTTTAGGTGTGCTTGTAAGGTAATTATAAAAGGGTAAATTCTGATTATGAGGTCAGTATTAAGCTTCTTGAAAAAGATTAGGGGTGCATTTAAGACTGCTTCTATAGAAGCACTATCATCAGTA
The DNA here is from genome assembly GCA_030490815.1 of Acer saccharum. NCBI lineage: Eukaryota > Viridiplantae > Streptophyta > Magnoliopsida > Sapindales > Sapindaceae > Acer > Acer saccharum. Next base: position 11,757,026 of record CM059878.1, read on the forward strand.
GACTGCTTCTATAGAAGCACTAACATCGGTAGCACTTCCTGTACAAATACATAGCAAAGCTTCCTGGCGAAGCAGCCAACAAGTATTTTTCCAGATTACCTAATAATTTACTATACCTAATACTAGAAAGAGAATGACATGGAGCACAAAATAAGTTTAAACATTGCAGATCTATTTAACGATCAGTGATACTAGCACTTCATAACTCATTTTTATACTTTATTTTGATTGTTTTACATATAAAATTTGACTCTTTACAGACTGAATATTGTGAATCCTATGAGGTTCCATTTTTATTTTTTAACTCCTGTTACATTTTGTACAGCATATAAATGGGCATTAAAACTTCTCAAAATCTGATAAAATTGAAAAATTAAAAATCTGTTCAACATCATTATTAAATTTTCAAAAATGAAAATAAAAAATCGAAATTGCTATTGTCAATACCGGATAATACGTCAAGTAGCATATCCCGAAAACAGATTCTAGGAACAACAGAAATGGAAATGTTTCATATACTTGTATTTGGATAAGTAAAAGACGAATTGTGTTTTCTTAATCCTATTTTTCAGAAGCACCGAAAAATGCCTTTAAATCTTGTTTATTTAAAAGAAAAAAGAAAAGAATGTAGCATCTGGCAAATCTTATTTTCAAACAATACTAGATACAATTTTTCCTATGTTTTGGATTTACAAAATTGTAAAAACTATGAGATGGAAAAGTGGAGATGGAATGCATAGTCAAGGGTAACATAATTATTTTTCAAAGTTTATTCCCAAAAAGCAGAATAATAGAGGAACACTATAATTACTTGCAGAAAAATAAGTTGTACAATCTAAGTTCTACTGAAAATAATTAATTTTAAAAATGTCTTCTAGTATTCTATTTGTAAACTGATGGTTCTAGAAGAAAAACTAAGAATTATATGATGTGGTTTGATATGATATTGCTGCAAAGAGGTAGAGTAGTTAGGTCAACCATTTGTCTGATTTTCCAACACTAATAAAAGATGCTTGATATGATATTGCTTCAAAAAGTTGAGAATTAGTCCTAGAAAAGAAATATAATACTGGACCTACCATATAACAAAAAACAATGTTTCACAGAGTTACAACTATCCACAATCAATATCCACATCAAAAATTAAAAGCTAATCAATGTCTCCGCCGGGTCTTTAAATAACCGAAATGAGCCAATTTATATGATTCAATAAGATAATTTATATGTTTGATAATCTGAAAGCAAAAAAGAAATCACAAAACCTTTGTATATCTCATGCATAGGTGCAGAAAAACCAACCTGTTCAGATGTAGCCATTGAACCATGACAAGTTAGGACCAGAACCCGATTAGGGTCGCCTAAAAGGGGATGAGCTTTAAGTTGATCTCTCAAACAACTGATATCTTCCCAGCCAGTCATGAATAGTAACACAGCACCTGGTCGTTCCTTTCGACATATATGGCATAGAACTGCCTCAATAAGATTAAATCCTATGCAATCAGGTGTCCAGCTTGCTAGAGAATCACGTGCCCTGGAGCTGTAATTCTCAAACTTAGATTTAGGAAGAGCATCCTGTAAAAGAACAACAGCGTAATTATGATTAACCCTTCCCTCACAATAGTTAAGGATTACCATAAGCATCATCTTTTATACCACCACAAGACCTACCCATTTTTTTTAATTATTTTTTTTAAAATTCAGAAAACGAAAGTATAGACTATAGAAAGAGAAAGGTGAATACACAGAAAAGAGGCCGATCACCAGGGCCACTACAAAAGCAGGCTGCCATAAGCAAAGCCAAAGGACTTCAAAAATAAGTCCTCAAAACACAGAATAACTACAGTACAAAAGAGATCCCCAATATATGAAAAACAAAACTGAAACGCAAAATCCCAAAAATTAAAGGACTGCTTTGTACTATAGTACCATCAGTCATAACTCATATGATACCACCATAACCATACTAAAGAGTTTTTCAACAGAAAAGACATAATTAGAGCTTTCCAAAGTTTCTTTTCTAGCCTGACCAATTTATAGATTAATTTCAATGGGCAATCCCAACAGTTTACTGATCAATTGATCACAAAAATTTGTACCATCATAGCAAGTCCGGATGAATTCCAAGGCTTTTGTTCATTTACATGATAAGGTAGTGAAAATTGATTCCTCAAACACTCAAAGAGGTGTTAGATGAGAAAAAGACATATCTCCTTCTTAATAAGAACAAGGCAAGGGATTCAGCAATTCTAAGGACTGCATTAAGAGCTAAGAATACAAAGACCCAAGAAAGTGATTGAAAATATGATGCTAAAGCCTAAAATGCTCTTCATGTGAGGGTAATAAACAATAGCTAAGATTGTGACAAAAAATAGTTTCTTTCACAACAAAGTTTCAAGACAACTCAAGTTTGTATGAAATAAAAAAGCTAAGATTGGGACAGGCAATAGTCTGTTTCACAACAAAGCTTCAAGACAACTCAAGTTTTGACACATTTCAGATAAGGACATTAAGAAAACATCAAAAGTTTCATAAAAGTATCACAAAGTGCATCCATGAGGCTAATGCGAATGATCATACCAATATTATGGATGTCAAGCAATCACATATAACATTTCTAATTTTGCAGGCAACCCCAACTGATAATGAAGATTGTCTACAGATGTACCTCAACAAGAGCAGTGATCTGGTTTTTCCTTTTCCGTGGCACCAGCTGTCTCTGTGTCTTCCACACTTTCTCTTGTCCATAGTCATCTATTTGGTTGAAAGAAGTCAACTTGTATCCAGTCATTTCCAACACATCTTCTAAAAAGTGTGCTTTCACTGGATGTGCAAACCCCTGAATATAAAAAAATTGCAGTTCACATAAGAAAAATTTACACCAAAGAATCTTAACTTACATCCAGAATGTAAACATCAACTCCTATTAACGACCAGCTTAAAATCCAAATAGACAACCGAAAGACGGGAAAAAGAAAATAAACCAAAAGTAAATATTCAAATGAATGAACCTCAAACATTGCATACTCTATAGACACTAGGCGAACTTAGATTCCAAAATGAATGCATATTGAGAAAGAACTCAATGATTAACTTACTGGAATGTGAATTGTTGGTGCTCCTCCAAAATAATTGGAAAACAACTCAGCGTTCAGAGTAGCACTCATTAAAATTAATCTTAAATCCCGACGACGTGGAAGGAGATCCTTCAACACAATCAGCAGAAAATCTGAAACAACAATAATTTTTTTTTAAAAACAAAAAACAAAAGCAAAAGTGTTAAAAAGCTCAAGATCATAGTATCATACAAGACAGCTGCTTGAGAAAGACATTAACAAATGTCATTAGTGAGCTCACCTTCATTCATGCCGCGCTCATGAATTTCATCAACAAATACATGGGTAATACCATTCAAGTTGCGGTCACTTAGCAGCCGTCGAAGTAAAATACCACTGGTACAGAAAAGCAGATGGGTATTTTTTCCTTTTACACCTTCTAATCGAACCTTGTAGCCAACCTACCAAAAAATTCTGTTGTGGTATAGCAGCAAGAATAAAGAAAAGTATTTAATTGAAAGGCTAACATCTTAATATATAAATTTAGATTTTGTGTGTTCTTGTCAGTGCATTGAGGGAGACGAGCAAACTCACTGATTCACCCAGGGACTCCCCTCTCTCTGCAGATACTCTTTCCGCAACAGCCATAGCAGATATTCTTCGAGGTTGTGTACATATTATGCTACAAAATGCTCCACGACCAGATTCTATTTCTGACTCTAATATATATTGAGGAAGTTGAGTGGTCTTACCGCAACCTGTCTCCCCAGATATTACTATTACCTACCATTATAACAAGTTATAAGAATACGGACAGGGAATGTAGTAGATATATAAAACATCCAAAGAAAAATGGTTATTAAAAATATTTTCAGACTTCTCATTAAAAGATCACAACATAAATTAGAAGCAATCGTCTTTACAGCCAAGGTGTTGTAACTTATGAGGTTAACAAATACTTACAATGCAAAAATAAGAAAATTCAGTAATTTAGCAATCCAAATGACACATCAAAAGGAGAAAAGCTTTTCATAATGTTGGGAAAAAATTATAAGCAAAAGAAAATATGAAGTGCACACAAAATCACATGCAAGCAGTTCCAGGAATGATAATCCCATTCATTTTCACAACTAATTTTCAACATTAAATTCAATGCTTTCAAGCCAGATAAAAATGGTGTCCAGTTCCTACTCAACAACATATTGCACAGATAAAAATAAATTATAAAATCATTTTCACAGAGCATCATTCTATGCATTTAAAATAAAATAAAAAAAATAAAAAAATAAAAAATAAAAAAATAAAAAAAAAGGGAAAGCTGGGATGAAATGAGAATACTGATTATATGATAAGCTCAGATGAATACAGCAATCCAGAGCTAAAGAATCTCGTGATGAAAATTAATATATAACAATAAATAAATGCAGCGACCCTACAGAAATATCAAATAAAATAAGATGACCATGAATAAGTCCTTCATGATAGAATAAGAGAGGGAAGGAAAAATTCTCCATATAATCTGTGTGCATTATGTTTAAAACACTCGGCTAAAATTGATCTATGAGTTCCGTGATCAAACCTGATTCCGAGCTATTGCTTGGAGCAGCCTTTCCTTTTCCTGGAATGAAGGTAGAGATTTTCGGAAGTCCAACATCTTCCTGCCTTCCGGTGATTCCTGCAAATTAAAGGGCTATATATTATGAAATGATGACAGGATGATACACGAGTTATTGCAAAAAATACTCTGTACAGTGGAAAACTGAAGAAAATACAGATGCAGAAACGAAAAAACCAGTGGGGCACATCACCACACCACAATGATGCATATGAGATAGAAAGTTGATTTTATTAAGGTAAGGGCCATCTGAAGCCTACAGTACCCAACCCAGAACTCCACCAAACAGCACACAGAGAACCCTAGGTGATCCATCCTATGTTTTGATGCAAAACCAAGAGGTAACTCAATTTTTTTGTATCTTGAAACAGTTCTGAAAAGATATATAACTATGGCAACATCCTGAAAGTTTCAGGCGTCGCCACCATAATCAGGTGGGATTAGGAACACATCTCAGAGCAAAGGGTTATAAACAAATTAAGTCTTGGACTGGATAGAATAGTCGGTTCATGAACCCACCTCTAAAAGTGCTCAGCATATTAAAATACTGTAAATAGTAACTGTTAATGTCTGCAATGGGGACCATGCCAGAAACATTAAAACTTAAACATAAAAGTAAATGCGCCATACCAGCCAAGCTCTTTGCATATTACGCATCTGCAAACTCCTCCTCTGAAGAACCTTCTCCATAACAGACCCGTCGAGGTAAGAATCTGGATGTTCATCCAAATTATTGTCTTCAACCTGACCAATAGACTTTTCATCTGAATTGTCACCGACCTTTCCAGAATTTAACATGGTTCTATCGAGGTGTTCTTGTAGCAGACCCTCTACTCTCCTCTGCAAGCTCAGTGGGACAGCAACCTACATAAAAAAAAAAAAAAAAAAAAAAAATTACTCTTGAGAGACTATATAATTCAAAGCTTACGAAGAAATCAAAAACAAATAATAATAATAATAATTACCTCCCTTTGTGGGCGCTTATCATCCAAGTCTGGTCTATAGTTAGGAAGAGGAACCTTGCTTGTAACCACAACTTTTCCATAGATTTGACTATTAAAGGAAAAATAATATAAAGGTATGACAAGTAAACAAAATGTAGAATGTGAAAAAAAAAATCAAAAAACAATAAAGGGCTGTATGTAATTCTAAAGTAAACCTGTAAAGTCCCATTCTTTTAGCAAGATTAGAGATTTGTTCATAGTCTCTTCTATCTCTTTTATCTCTGGAAACAATTTCTTTATCAGTTTGGTTGCGTAATAACATGCTGAGTTTCCACTTCCACTCATCAATGTTGACCACAGTAGATGAAGCCTAGCACAGCAAATCAAATTATATAATTTATATAATTTTTACAGAGTAATCCAATAAAAATAATAATAAACAAGACAAGAAGAGATTGGAAAATAAGAAACCTTATCATGGGATTCAAAATCACAGTCGTATTCATCGTCAGAAAACTGCTCAGCAGCGTAGCCACAGAAAACACGCCGTTTGAGTCCGAATATGGTAGAGAGAGAGTTGGAGTTGGAGGAAAAGGAAATGGATTTGGACCCCAAAATTAAAGCTCTGAGTCTGAGCTTGTAAAAGAGCATGTTCTCCTATATCCCCCGCTCTCGCATTCCGCTTTTGACCTTCTCGCTTCTCTCTGACTTCTTCACACCCATTTCAAATCCATTAAAATCCAAACACTTCAAATTCATGAAAACGGAAAACCCAACATTTCACAACAACAAACCAAAACCCACTAAAACCCACTAACCATCCTAATATGACGTGTGAAGGAGACGAGTGCCGGTGGAAGATGCCGCCAACGAAGGCCGATGCTGGCGAAGGAGGTTGGTTCCGGTGGCGGAGGAGACGGCGGCGTTGCTAGGTGGAGAGGTGGAAGGTTGTGAGAGTGTTTGCTGAGATTTTAATAAATATAAAAGGATTTTTTTTATACGTTTTATGAATAATACTTCTTCTTCTTTTTTTATAAATAAAAACGAAAAGACTAAAATAGCCTTCTACTGTTAGAAACTAACAGAAGGGTGTTTAGGTAGAAATGTAGAAAACACAAACTTCTCCATCTAGATGCATGTGGATCAAACCTTAGGGAGTTTAGTGTAATTTCCCCTTAACCATATGCATTGCATTAATTGTACTAATTTCACCTTGTATTTTTCTCTTTAGACAAAATGAATTCAAGTTTAGAAAAATCAACACTAATATACCCTGTCGTTAAATTAGGTCCGTTACTTCTTAACATCAAAAAGGTAGTTTGGTCATTTTGTTTATCTAATTAAAATCAATTATTTAAATAATAAATATATATATATTAAATAAAAAATGGATATAGGAGATCTTTAGATTGATCCAAGATCTCCATTTTGAAGGATGGAACCATTAGATGATGGAGATGGATCAGATTTTTTTTTTTTTTTCCCTTATTTGGCATTCATTTTCTTTCCCTTCTTGTTTGATTGAACTTTAGAAAATTTATAAATTTTCTTGCTTGGTCATTGGTGGACAACATCGTCTTTTGTTGCATAATCATCCGAGAGTTATTCCCTTCATTGGTCGATTTTCCGAACAATTTATCTACCCTCATGTTGTCAATGTCGTTGCTTCCCTCCATTGTCATTACTCTGGCTTGAAATATTATTACCATGAGCTTAGTTCATGATTGTGATGTTCATGAGCTTGGTTTGGAAGATTCATCCCCGTAACATGTGTAAGTTGATGAACTTTAATCAAAGTTATTTTGACCCATTGCTTATTTGTTAAAATGGCAATTTTGCTCCCTAAGTAATATCCCTATTCGAATCTGTATCTTAATTGAAGCCTGTTCCATCAAATTAAAAGAAAATAAACTCACAAGGCATGTCCACGACTCAACTTTTTTCTAACATATCCAAACATATAAAACTAAATTTCTAATAACAATAAGCAACCTTGTAAAATCTGAGTGCAGAAAATGACCAGAAGAAGGAAGAGCATTTGTACTTTGTCTGATATTGATATTTCTAATACTAAAAGAACAAAAATAATCCATGAGATTAGAAATTTTTAATCGATCTGTTGTGTAATACAAAAAGAAGCCAAGTCCTAGCGAGTTTCCATTCTAGATGATGATTTTATTTCAACTATTATATCAATTCAAGTTTACATTATTTATAACCACGTCTTTTAAAAAAATCCAGCAGCATTAAGAAATATCATGATTCCATAGGCAAATCCAAATCATCAGAATCAAAAACTTCACAAAAAGATTCATTGCATCTAAAATTTATACAAGAATTTATCTCTCAATAAATTCATGGTTATGATCCAATGATGCAATGAACTCTATTACCACACGATAGTTTCGCCATTACATAAGGATGACATATAATTAGGACTTTTTATCGACAAATTTTACTACAATTCCAAGTGGTTGAACACAGCAAAAGAACTGCAAGCACTACATTGCAGAGCTCAACTAAAGGACAACCATAAACTTCTGGAACATCCTATTAAGATGCTTACAAAATAAAATTTTCGAAGATCATTTGTTCACTCAAAAGCATTGAGTATCCAAACAACAAGAAGCAAAATAAGGTCCAAAAATATCATAGGATGATCCCAGAGAACAGCTCATCCACATGTAAATGTTATCCTTCGTGTACTTCATGTTAATTGTTACCCGATCATATATACAAAATTCTGTTAAAGAGAAAGGTTTTTATCTATCTTCAACTTTGAAATCAATACAATCATGATGCACTGTATCTTTTAGTCATCAATAGCTTTTCTCCTGAAAATTGACCAAATATGGGAAAATGTTTCTCAGCCAAGACCTACTTTCACATAAATTATTTTAGGAGCTATAAAGAAACAAATACATTTTTCTTAGAGCTTTATCAATCATGAAAACAAGATTAATTAAGTGATATGCTTCGAAAAAAATATATATATATATTCGACACATACAACACCCGAGTCAACGGATGATATGTTATAATTGTAGTAAACTAAATGTTCCGGCTGCAACATAATCAAAATCACATAATCATGGAATCACTACAATTTCAAACCAAATGTACAAAACAGTAGTATTCATGGAAACTAGCTCTTAAAGAGACGAGGAAATACCGCAGATTATATTAAGGTACGGATGGTGGGGTAGTCGGCATTGGAGGAGAGGGAGAGGGTTCCCTTCGAAGTTCCTTGACGACAGCAGCCAGGGCCTCAGGATTGAGACCCAAGTCACAAAGGGCAATGAGGACGGAGAGGGTGTGTCGATCAAGCCCCGTATCAAGAATGTTAGACATGTGAAATGCAAGGTCTAAAGATTCTCGAGCAGTTCGTGCAGCTTCTGGGTCCATATCTAGATACTAGCCGAAATCCTAACAGAGAATGCTTTGTAGAGACAATTTTTTTTCTTTCCCAAATTGACCTACCATTACAAAATTAAACATAAACCTAGCATTACATTGTGTCAATTAATCTACACAGGAAATATTAATTTTGTTAAGATTGTAAGATTCTATGTCGAACTAACAAGAGTAGCAACTGATACATACAAAAGGAAATAAAAATTAGATATGCAGATGGATATATTTTTATTCCGATCAGGGATTTAATCGATAAACATAAATTGTTAACTCAAGTTGCTGTGAAGGGAAGTAAAGAGCAAATAATTTGTTTACCTGGTGTGAATTGTGAGATCGAGCGGACAAAGGGTGAGGGATAGGAGAGGCGGCGGTAGCGGTGGCGGCAATAATGCAACGAACAAAGGGTGACGGAGAGGCGCTATGGCAGCCGGATGAGCGGCGGCGGCGGCGATGGGAGGAGTTGAGTAGCGGTGAGTGTGATCACACCCAGAGAGAGAGTGTGTGAGCGACTGTCCGACTGATGGAGTTAAGAGAGAATTTCAGGTTTTATTTTTGGGAAACTTGCATAAACTTCCCACGAGTTTAATAATATTGATCTACGCTGCAACATTTGCCATAATTACACAAACACCCCTGAAAGTTGACCGACGTTTGACCTTAACCCATAAAATGACCAAAAAAACCCATAGCTAGTTATTTTAATATTATTTTAAATAAATTAAATTAAATTAAAGAATTCCACCAGGGGGCTAGAAGGTCTAGAACCCACAACCTTATTGATATATAACTGAGAGCTTACCACCGACTAATCTCATCTTGGACCAAAATGAAATAGTATAGTAACCATGGACCGATATATTTTTTTTTTAGGGTTTTAATTTATTTACTTCATTTGTTATTTTTATCTTATGTTCGTTTTCATTTAATTCTACATTTTTTTTTTATCCATTTTAATTTTATTCTAAATTTTAGTTTTATATATGTTCTAACTTCTCATCCACTTGCCCATCCAATCCCCCTTGGTCCCATTTTTTGCTGCCAACCACATGTCAAAATGCGATGATGAGCAAGTGTAGCAATCTTTTGAATCCTGAAGCCGAGAGTGTTAGGATTATGCTCAATAGCAAGAGTGTAATATTGTAATTAACAATTTTTTTCATATTAATAAAGTGATTTCTGGTTTAATAAATCGTATAGCATTTATAGTTTAATATTATAATTGTCAAAGTAAATAATCATAAGGTATAAAGACAATGAGAAAAGAAGAATTGTTCGTACATCTGGATATGTATGTGGTAGACACAATTCTTTAGTTAGTCTTGAATAATGTTCACAACTTAAGTTAAAGGTTGGGCACCTTTTTCTTGTTAAAGTTGTAGAATTCTTTTGCTAGCATTTGAGTGGGATCAAATGAGATATGATGAGTCTAAAATCATCGGAGTGTCTTCGAGCAAAAGAATCTAGTGCACTGGGTGCATTGAACTGGATCACAATGAAAAGCTTTATCTAGAACCGTCAATAGATAATAGTCTTTTCATTATCAGGACAATCTGAGAGTCTATCTTAATCTTGAGATAAATGATGGACTTATGGTTGCAAGTGATATCATTTGAGTTATCAATGAGTACGATTATATAGCATAGTCTATCCTCGATAGTTTGGTAATATTCATTTGTTAATCGATTGAGGACTTCATTTATAGATATGGACATCGTGGCTCCATTTATTAAATGAGAGTATAATATCATCGTATGGATGTTTTGGGGTAATTGGATATTAAATCTCAACGTTGAGTTTTCGATAGTGTCTATTGAAAACATGGCTTATGGACAAGTCAAAATATCCAAGTTCAAAACGTGGTCATATGAGTAAATATGGTAACTTGGAGAGTTATAGGCGGTCTATAAACTCTTGGCGATTACTAATATTAATCACGAGGATACACTATCTCCAACATGATTGTCTAGGGTATGAATGAGGAACATCTTCTTATTCTATCTTTATTTAAGAGTTCAATTTTAGCTCTTTAGTGGAATGAGTTAAAATTAATGGATCGGACCTAAGTGAATCATTTGTTGATTGTGATTAGGTTATGTTTATTGAAGCTTAAATTTAGATAGCCCGCCAAGATCCTCAATCCACACGGACTTGCATGGATCACTTGATATATTCTACCGGACCAATTTATGGGTCCATTTAGAATTGCATTTAATATATTAAGAATATAATTTGCACATTATTTATTTAATGGGCTGCACAATTGTATTAATATATTAATGAAAGACATGTTGGCTTTTTATTTAAAGTCCAATGGATTAAATGAAATAAGAAAATAATATATGGCCCATTTATTTTAAGTGGGGCGGCAAAGGTGAATAAATTAACCTAATATATATTATTTTGTTTAATTGTTTAATTAAATAAGAATTAATTAATTAATTAATTAATTGTTTAATTAAGAAACAAATCTTTTTCTGATAAGGAAATATATTTCCTAAAGCTATACTATTGGTAGTAGTATACTAAAAATAAAAGACTTGTTTGATAAGAAAATAAATAAATAATTTTATTTATTTAATCAAATAAGAAGTCTTATAATTTAGTCAATAAAAAGAATAAAATATCTATAAGTTGTATTAGGTTTTGAAGTCTATTCTTTTGATGTAAATTAGGGTGCAACACAAGCCTATTTTGGCATGTGATTTGCGGCAACCCTAGTTGTTTTTAGAGAAGGATTTTCGGCAACCCTAAAAGAAAAGAGGAAAGAAATTCGGCCACCTATATAATACTTGCTATAGGGTTCGGCCACCTTAGAGTTTCATAGATACAATTTTCTTCTTCTCAATTCATAGAAAGTAATTTTATTCTACTAAAAACATAAAAGAGTGAATGGATTATTCTTTGATGGTACACTAATTGCTTGTTCATCAATAAGCTTGTGTGTACAACATCGATTTAGGTTCACGCGAGTTTCGATCATTAGATTGAGAACTCAAAAGTGACCGGAATAATCTTAGTCTTCTTTTGATTGTTTTGTGACTAACAAAAGAAAAAGAAAAATTTGTTTGTCCATTCTCAGGTTTGCAATTCAAAGAAAAGGGAGACCACACTCCTAGGTGATTCACGTTCGTGCTAGGATTGAAGATCTTACGGATTACTATCGACGTAAGTCAATCGGATCACGCGACAAAAGGTATTCTTCTTTTGTTGATTATATGTATGTTTAATTAATTAAAGGGTTAATGTTCATAAAAGGAAAAAATTTTAAAACTACTAAATCTATTTTTAGTCTCGCTTCCGCTGCGTGTACTACGGTATTTATCCCTACAGAGAGACTCAAAATGCAAAGCCATTATAGAGAAGAGGTTGTTTTGTTGTAAATAAAGCATTTCGAATTAAAACGAATACATCTATGGTAAAAAATTAACTGAACAAAAAGTTAGAACCAAATACAAAATTTGAAAATTAAGTGAGACATTTTATCAAACATGTAGCAAACATCACTTCACAACCTTGAAAAATTAAGCTAATTACAGATTTCATAACCAAAAGCATGACTCTTGAATCTTGATTCTCAACCAATGAAGTAAGTTGCCGCTAATTGATTGCACAAATTAATAAAAACACAACAGGGAAAACCTAAATTGCTACCAAAATCAATAATTTCAAGACAGTAGACAGAAAGAGAAAAAAAAAAAAAAAAACAGAGAATTGCAAAGAGACAAGTCTATTACTTGAAAACAATGGCAGCATAAAATATTGAACTAAATATGAAAAGTTGGAAACACATTAAACACACAAAAGATTTTCCCAACACAAAAAAGCTTCATGGTCTGCAAGCTTTAACAAGTTAATTGCAATGATTGATTGAATACTGTGAAGAATTTATAAAATATTGTATTGAACTAATTATGAATTCAATATAATTTAGACAGATATAACATCCACATGTAGATAATAAAATCGATTTGGCCCAAAATACATCCTAGGATTTTGTTTTGAATCCATCAAAGTTGAAAATTGCAGTATTGTTGTTTCTCAATCCTCTTCGTTTTTCTTGTGAGGAAGTTGAGAATTTTTAATCACGAAGTTGACTATATTTTAATTTCTCAACAACACAAGCACGAAATCATAAATTTGTTTCACAAACTCTAAAAAATCATGTCACAATCTCTTATTTGTTTCTAAACAGTGAAACAAAGTTCTAAAATCAATCTAAAATCTCTTTGAAATCTCTTCAAAGTTCTAAAATCTAAATCTAAATCCTCTTCAAAATCTAAAATCTCTTCAAAGTTCTAACAATTTAAAATCTTCAAAAATCAATTTAAAATCTCTTACCTGGTTTTGAAGAGACCGTCACTGGAGCTGCTGCTGATGCGGCACAGGTGGCGAGTTCACGCTACCCCCCACGACGAGGGAGCTGTGGCTAGTGGATGTGTGAGAGAGAGAGATGAGCGGCTGATGAGTGAAGTGAAGATGAGAGATCAGATTTCAATGTTAGGCCATGTTTGATTTTTCCACTTAACATTAAATGACACTTAGGGGTTGTTTGTTTTTTTGTCTGAAGACTGAATAGTCCTGAATTTTACTGAAGACTGAATAGTGACTAAAATCTGAATCTGAATGACATGTTTGTTTTCTTTTTTCTCACATCTGAATGTACTATCAACATGTTTGTTTTTTAAAAATAAAGTTGTCTGAAAAAAAGTAATTTTACATATATACCCATGTTAAACAATTATACATATAATATAGAATAAAAACAATCCAACAATAATAATTATATATGAACACATATGATCATGATCTTCTTCCTCGATTACAAACAAACTTTATTTTTACTAAGAAAAGAAAAGATTTTTTTTTTTCAAAAAATAAAAGGGGCAGAAAGAAAACTCATACAAATCACTCTAAAAAAATAATATATAAATATATCACCCTAATATCATAATAAAGTATTGATATTAAACATCAATATAAGAAGTGATTAGGGTTCTTTTTTATTTTTAAAGATATTTAAAATAAGTAATATATTAAAATAAAGATTTCTATACAATATATAACTATGATGAAATTGGATATATGTTATATTTGGAGGATAGTATCGGAAGAAAAAATTTTGGATTGCATTTAATGCAATTCAGTGATTTACAATTAAGTTAAAAGTCATGATTTTTTACTTTTTATTTTAAGTTGTTTTTTGGTATTTTAAAGTTGTTTGACCACTTAAAAAAACAAACAAAAAAACTTAATAATTATGATTCATACCCATTAAGTTATAAGTGAAAAAAACAAACGACCCCTTAATGTGTTCCATTCAGTTATTTTGTTTGATTTTTTAAGTGGTAAAATCACTTAATGAGCACCTAAAACCACTTGTTTTGAAAAGTGAAAATTTTTCACTTTTCACTTAACACAAATCCAGGAGAATTTAATGCAAAGTTTTACTTCCAAAACTATCCCCACTAATTTAATCTATTTCCAATTTTGTCTTTTGTTAAAGCCCTAAATTGTATTTTTTTTTTTTTTTCTTCTCACCGTAAAGAACTTTAACATCAGAAAACCTAGCTGCTTCAAAACACAAACAACTGAAGACAAATTTTCCTAGCATATTCTGGTCAGTACTCTTTCTTTCTTTTTCTATAATTTCATAATTAGTTTTATTAATTTTATTTTAGACAGATTTTGTTATGAGTTTTTTATTTTTTTGGGTTTTGAGATGTTAATTTTCGTAAGAAAAAAAAAAAAGTTGTATATATAACCATCAATTGATGTATTACGTTTGATGCTCTATTTCGGTTCTGCTTTTGGCTTGGGTGTTTTTGTTTGTTGTGGCGCTGTGTGCTGAAGTTTGTATCCTAGCCAGCTTCAATTGGGCCTTTTTCTATTAACAAATTCTGATATATTTTGTATATATATATATATATATATATATATATATATATATTATTATTATGGGTTGTCTCATTGAACATTATTGGTGGATGTAAATCAACAAAAGTAACCATTACAATGAGAAATTAATCATGTTGTTATTCATTGATAATGGTATTCAATTTAGAACCAAAAAAAAAAAAAAAAAACCAACCTGTCCAGAAACCAACAAATCCATAATAATATAAATTTGAAATATTATTAATAACTAAATAAATTTATTTTATAATTAATTTGCATGTTAAGTTGTCCTTAATATATTAAAATGTAAATATATAGCAAATAATAGTTAGAAGGGTATAGATGTAAAAGTATTTATTTTCAGATATTTATAACTTAAAAAAACGAACAACTTATCACTTATATTCAGTTTTCAGTGAAAAAAAACAAACATGTTTTTCAGTTTTCAGTTTTTAGTTTTTAGTCACTGTTCAGTCTTCAGTAACATTCAGAACTGTTCAGTCTTCAGACAAAAAAATCAAACGGGGCCTTAGTTTTTATTTTATATCTTGTATTTTTGTAATTTTTGTAAGTATTGAGGGTAAAATGGTCTTTTTGAGACTTGTCCCATCCATGTTACGGACAAGCCAAATGCGGGACAAAAGAAAGTTGTCCTACCCTGTCCCGTTAACATTTTATAAGTCAAATTTTATCAACTTAACAAAATGGTTGACCACCGTTAAATGCAGGGGGCCGAGTGTCTTCGTGACAAACTTGAGTGGTGCGAGTGTGATTAAAGAAAGAAGCAAGCGGAAGAGGGTTTTTGGTGGTACTGATGTGCTTTGTTTTCAAATTCGAATTGACGTTAAATTTCCCTCCTTTTCTTCCGAGTCTTGGCTCCCAAAAGCAATTAAGAGAACATGAACGCTTCAATAATCGGTGAGTCCTTTTTTCACACACTTGGTCTGTGTCTTTTCTACTGTTTGAATTATTGATTTTTTTATTTTTTTATTTATATGTATTTTGTTTTTCGTAAGATCCATTGCAAGGAGATTGCCCAGAAGTAATAGAGGAGTATTTGGAACATGGATTCATGAAATGTATTGCTTTCAATCGTCGTGGTACCCTTTTTGCTGGTAAAATTACTTGCTTTCTCTCTCTCACTCTCTCTCACTCTCTCTCTCTCTCTCTCTCTCTCTGCGTGTTATATTGAATGGATTGCTTAGGAGGAAACCCTTTTGGTTGTTCTTTGTTGCCTTCGTTTGAAATTGTTTTATTGAATGGATTGCTTGTTTGAAAGAATAGGAATTGGATGTTGTGAACTTATTGGGCTTTTGAGTTAATTAAATGATCGATAACACCCAATGCTAGTAGCTATAAGATATTCGTTGTTTTCTGCTGCTCACTGCCTGCACTTGTTTTCAGATGCTCTTCTAGCTGGATGCTTTGATGGTAGTTGTGTTATCTGGGACTTTGAGACTAGGGTAATCACAAAGGAGCTTCGCGATAGCGAATGTGTTGCTGCTATAACCGAGTGTATGCTGGATTGCTGGTCAAAGTATGGTCATCGTATTCTCGTGTCTGCGGCAGACAAGTCATTAACACTTTGGGATGTTGTTAAAGGGGAGAAGATTACGCGCACAGTTCTGCAGCAAACCCCTCTACAAGCTCGTTTGCATCCTGGTTCCTCGACTCCATCTCTCTGTCTAGCATGCCCCCTCTCGTCTCCTCTGATGATAGTTGACTTAATTACAGGAAACATGAACGTGCTTCCAGTTGTAGTTACTGATCTGGGTAATGGAGTTGCCCTTCCATCAAAGAAAAACAGTCGGATGTAACTCCTCCTTTCACTCCTACTGCTGCATGCTTCAACAAATATGGGGATCTGGTTTATGTGGGTAACTCCAAAGGGGAAACACTAATAATAGATCACAAAAGCAATCAAGTCTGAGCCTTGGTTCCGGTTTCAGGAGGTGCTGTTATAAAAAATATAGTATTCAGCAGGAATGGGCAGTATCTCCTTACAAATTCAAATGATCAGACTATCAGAATCTATGAAAATCTTTTGCCTTTGAAAAATGAACTAGTAGCTCTTTGTGACTTAGACAAGACCATTGATGAGCCAAATGGTGTCGAGAAGCTGAAGTTGGTTGGATCAAAGTGCTTATCACTTTTCCGAGAGTTTCAGGATTCCATAACCAAGATGCACTGGAAAGCTCCTGTTTCAGCGGCAATGGTGAGTGGGTGATTGGTGATTCTGCAAGCAAAGGTGAACACAAAATTTACATATGGGACAGGGCTGAGCATCTTGTCAAAATCCTTGAAGGTCCCAAAGAAGCATTAATAGATTTAGCATGGCATCCTGTTCATCCTATTATCGTCTCCGTTTCCTTAGTTGGCTGGGTTTATATTTGGGCTAAAGATTATACTGAGAACTGGAGTGCATTTGCTCCTGATTTTAAAGAACTTGAGGAGAATGAAGAATATGTAGAACGGGAAGATGAATTTGATTTGATCTCTGAAACCGAAAAGGTGAATGACAAAAACAGATTAGCTTCTTAGATCTATTTCTCATTCTTATGTTTCTAAAATGTCTATAAATGTACATGCAGGTGAAAGGATCAGATGTTAATGAAGATGATGACGTTGATATAGTGGCTGTAGATAATGATGCTTTCAGTGATTCAGATATGTCACAAGAAGAGTTGTGTTTCTTTCCAGCCATTCCTTGTCCTGATGTTCCTGAACAGCAAGACAAGTGCATGGTAAGTTCTTCAAAGTTGATCGATGGTAATAATTCTGGATCCCCACTGTCAGAAGAGGCTGGACAAACTGGACAGGCAGTGAACCATTCATCAAGTCCACTCGAAGGTAAATATAAATATCTTGCTAAATAAAACTACTTTAACTTGAGCTATACCTGAAACATTTTCCTAGCTGGGTTAATTGATGAAGTCTGATGTTAATGCTCCGATTTAGATCCAGCATACTGTATTTTATATTGAAACTGAAACCTCAAACCTTTGCTTATCACCTAAAAAAAGAGATGTAGAGGAGGAATGAAGAGCAGTAGATAAGAGAAGCCAAGAAAACCAGAGGGAGGGAGAGAAAACAGGGGAAAGGAGAGACCTATGGTTTGTTGCTTCTCCTCTGATCTGACCAAGAGAGACTCTAGAACTCTAAACCTAAGATACTGTAAAAGCAATATATATATATATATATATATATATATATATGTATATAAAAAAAATAATGGATCAAATTCTAGCTTACACTTGTCAGACCACATAACTAATGTGGACATGGTCTGGCTCTGGTTGTAGGTCTTCAGCAAAGGAAAATTCAATAGTCTCATCTCACCAGTTTCCTAATCATCTCAAAAATTGTAGACATAATGCACAGCATAGATATTAACTATCAGATAGATAGAAAGAAGTAAAACTGATATCTTATAGGTTCTATTAGTTCTGGCCGGTAAAGTTTTTAAGTGCACAGTTCCCTATTAGATGACTCCAATAATTTGCTAATATGCAGGGAATGGTTGAGTTTGGTTCTCCCCTGCACATAACTATTTTAAGGGAAATATTGCTTGCGATTGTTCTGAGCTGGTATTGCTCTTTAGTTTTTTTTTCAAAGAAGCAGATTTTGTTTTTTGGTTTTGTTTTGTTTTTTTTTTTTTTTTTTTTTTTTTGATATTGATGATTATGGAAAATGCATTTGCTGCATGATACTATGATAGGTGAATTGAAAATTTTATTTCTGTTGATTTTCCCAAAAATACTCAAAGCACATTACAAAAGAACTTCAAAAGAGGCACAATGTTTGCATTTTATGTGGAGACTGATGCTGTAACTATTGAGAACATGCCAATCTTGTGTGCTTGTCATTAGATTGCTAATCTTTTTTTAGGTACTTAAATTATATAAATGACCAATTTCTATGTTCTGCATGATAATTTGTTGCAGATGACACCGGAGGAACACATGTAAAAGAAGGCAAAAGCCATCAGAGAAGGGGCTGAAATTACAGGCAGAGAAGGTTAGAAAACCCTTGAAATCTTCTAGTAGATCATCGAAGTAAAAAGTAAATCTACAATAGATCAGGAGATGAGTAATGGTGTATATGGGGATGATGTTTCTGATGAGTAGTACTTCTAGGTTTAATTCTATACATTGTCTTTTGTACTAACAAAGATTTTTAGGTGAATAACTTATGTCAAAAGTAAAGTATTTTCTTTTTTGGTAGAGATCATTATTTCATAAGTTACTGCTTATGAGTCATTGCCTCATTCTTCAACCGAGACCCCTTGATAATATTGGCCAAAAAGAAAGTACAAGTAATAAGAATTTTGAGTGACAATGCTGTTAAATATATGGATTATGTCATTGCAACCACAGTAAAGTTTTTAAACTACCTGGGCCAGAGGGTGAAGAATTGAAAGGGCATCATATAAATTTTTAGGCGGAGGCAGTGGTGGAGCAGCTAAAGTGGCTTGTGAGATGCTGTTGTTTTCAAGGTTTCTGAATTGTGATGATAAATTTAATTGATCTATTTGTTGAGGATTTGATTTTGTTACTTGGGACTACTTAGTGAAGAATTCGATTGTTTTGAGCGTTGGAGGAGAGACTCATTGTCAAAGGCTACATACATGCACTGTTGGTGGTTACAGCCATGGCTTTAGTCCTGTCTCTCTTCTCCATGCATAGGTCAGTTGTTCGAGGTGAGGTGGCCTCCCTTTATTGTCTTTTTTCTTTTCAATTTATTTTATATTGTTTTCATTGTGAGAAGACTATGATCTGTTACCATTCAAAGAATACTCTTCACATATTTTTGAAGTAAAATTTTTATTATTGTTTTTTTCTTGAAAATAGTAAAATTTCTATTATTAAAAGCTATATGGCATATATATTAGGTTACTTTGAGGTGGATTTGCAAAAATGCCCTTAGGTTTGACCCTTTTTTAAAAACAATAATTTAGTATCAAATTTAGGTAAAAACCTCCTTATGGTAGATCAAAACCACCTCATAGTTTCAAAATTTAGTTATACAACCCTCTAATTGTCACAAAAGCCATCCTAAAGGGGAGTTTTTATTTAAATTCAAAACAACATAGAGATTATAAGGATATTGGATTTGTTTTTATTTATTATTATTGGCATTTCAAGATTCATTAGGATCACCTTAAAAATTATAAATAAATCCGGCTCTAATTAGTCATTAACAATAGAAAAGTTTGCATAGTGGTTGGTAGAAGAAGCCTTTTGTAAAGGTAAGATGGATCTAAAAATCATAAAGTTTTTATTAAAGCTTATGTTTAGATATACAAGGAAGAAGAAGATCAAGTACAGGCATTTCGAACATGATAGGTTAGCGATGGATTTAATATGAAATTATTAATTTCAAGATTTACTAGTCTTGGATTTTGTGGCAAAGCTATAGGAGATATAAGCACCTAGTGCGACAATGACCAGAACAGCCACCCCCATGTTGATTATCAATTGTCTCTCCTCAGGTTGCTCCATCAGAGCCTTCCAAGCATCAGCAGCTATATTGCTTTTCTTTCCCTCAGTTTTACCTTTTTTTTCCTCCTTTTTCTCTGTTGTAATACTCTTTGTGTGCATAACAACATTTTCAGGCTTCTTTAATTTTGGAGTGGTCTCTTTAATTTTGTCTTCACTTTTTTCTTTATGTTCAACCAGTTTATCAGGCTTTGGCACCACAGTCTTGTCATCATCATCTGTTTTTTGTTTTGTGCTTGTATTTGAAATTGAGCTAAGTTTTTGAGAAGTTTCTTCAGTACCCTTTTGAGGCTTGGTGTCTTTTTCATCTTTTTGATGAGCATCGACGACCCTCTTTCCATCTGTTTGCTTTTCACCATGAATGCTTGGAGTAGCTTTTGGAGGAGAAACAATAGCACTACTTTTCTTCTCATTTTGTTCCTCAGAAATACTACTACCGGTTGTAGCAGCATCTCGTTGCTGAAAAGCAAAAAAAAAAATAAATAAAAGACATTTTATTTTTAGTATTTTAAATTTAAAAGAACTTTTGAATGTATAGTATTAGTATATATCAAAGACATATATAGATATAAATATCCTCAAACCTTTGAAGGCAAGGGCTGTTGAGCAATGTTTGTAGGTTCTTTGACTTTGGGCGTCTTGAGTTCCTCCTCTGGAGCAATTGGTGTGATATTCTCCTTTGGCATTGTAACTATAAGACTTTCATTATGCCACTTTGCATGAATCTTATCTATCTTACAATTGTCTGGAACTGGAAAAGCTTCATTGAATCGGCTCCATTTGTTGTTTGCAAGTTTTCGATCTCCATGAACTCGAACCACTCGAGAGGATTTTACACATGTAATCTTTAGTTGTTCCCTTGTGAAATCTACAAAACAATGAGTTGATGATATACATATAATTATAATTTGTTGAATGATATTATGATAGTTAATGAAGAAGAAAAATACCTGGAAGATGAACAGTTAGGATATTGTTTTCTGGTTCTTCCTTCCATTCTGAGGTGGGCTTGTAAACTTCATCATCACCAGTTTTTTGTGTGTTAGCCATGTCTGATTTGTGCAAATTTTGATTTGTAGCTAAGCTTGACAAAAAAATGTAGTCAGATTTTGTGGTTTTATAGCATAGTTATTGGTAACTTTGTAAAGAAAAACACAATAAAATAGCATAGTTATTGGTAACTTTGTAAAGAAAAACACTATTCTTTATTGATGTCCTTGGGTTTTGTGATTGTCTCGTGTTATGGGCCTCAGTTGTGAAGCATAACTTCTTTTACAAATAAAGTGGAGATTATTCTTTGTTTGCCCTGTCAACTTTGCAATCTGCCTCAAAGAGTCGGCTGTCAAATTGGATAAGCAAGCTCACTAGCTAGTTAAATTATATGTAGAACCCCAAGGGTATTAGATAATTGTAGTCTTGCCCATAAATTCAAGTTTTTACGAATCGAGAATGAAAATCGAACTAAATCAAGTTTCATTCAAGAGAGAATTTAGAATCAAGTTACGTGAACTAATTCTTGATTTGTGTAGGGTCTATGTAACTTGATTCCTAATTGTTTTTAGTTTTCTTTCCCAAATAAGATTTGCAATAAGTAAACATGTCCATGATATAAGAGGGATTTTTTTTTTTTTTTTTTCCAGAAGATCTTGTGTTTGAATCCCTCAACATGACTATATTTATATTTTGATCTATATCTGTATTGAACCGTGATTGTCCCCTACTTTCTTTAATAAGAAATGCTTTAATACGTCTGGCGTATACGTCCAAACCCACTCACCTTAAACCACAAGTAAGTATGAGAGGCACGACTCGAACCCACAACTTAATGGTGTAGGTGTGAGGGGCATAACATTGAACCAACTTTTCTTGTCAAATTTCTGGCCATGCCCAGACTATTTTAATTATTGAAAAAGACGGATCATCAATCTTGTTCTATATTTATCTTAAATTTGAATCTGCATTCATATTTAATTTTGGTTTGGTTAAACTTTTAAAAAAAAAAAAAAATGGATTGAGTCGGTAACTTATTAATAGATGGATACATAGAATAAATATTGTATTCTCAAAATATAAAAATAAATAATAAAAAAGAATTAATGATCAGAAACCAAAAGAAACAAAAAAGAATAGTCTCATGAACAAGCTTGTAGCACATCAATCAAGAAATCAAAGGAATCAAATCAAAAGAGAATAATATAAGAGGTAGCCTCGTTTTAAAGACAAGTAAATACAAAACCTAATAAGTCTGAAGAATTATATAGATACAGATACAGATATATGAAACACAAAAGCTAAGAAATTTGATTGATTGATTAAAAATGGCAATGAGACCACCCAGAGGAAGTGTTATTCAACCACGACCACCCATGCGTGGAACTGGAAGTGTTATTCAACCACGACCAACCTATGAGAATTTCAATCCCAGATCTGAATGGAAGTATGATGACGATGCTACCATTTTGCTTCTTTATCTTCCTGGTATCCTTTTTTTATTATTCAATTTTATTGGTGTCTTATACTAGTAATACTTTTACCATTTCTATTTGGGTTATATTTACTTATAGAAATAATCAGGTTCGAGAACAAATGTTTTTTCATACGGAATTTTAGACTGTCCTACCATCGAAGTAAATTGGTTGTTAGATGGGACAATCTAAGGTCCCGTACAAAGAAAAAAAAAAAGTTATGGGAAAATGAAAATTTTACTGGTTGTTCTTCTAAACTTGATTAAATTTGAAATTCTGGTTCCATCTCTGGTTGGCCGTGGAAATGCAGGTTTCGTGAACGAGCAGATAAGGACAAAAATTATTGAAACAAGTGGTTGGATAAAAATCCAAGGACAACGTCCTCTTGCTGGTGGAAGATGGAGTTCTTTCAATCAAAATTATAGTATACCAAATGGAAGTGACTCTACAAAAATCAACACCCGCTTTGAACTTGGAATTCTCACCGTTGTTATACCAAAGAAGAAGCCCGCTTTGATTACAACTACAGATATTATTCAACCTAAAACATCAACAACAACAACAACAACAACAACCCAATCAGATCAAACTCATTCCACCACCCAAAAGGTTGATGAGGATGATCATGATAAAAAATCTGATCGTGGAAGTAAGGAAAAGATCATCACTGAAACTGAACCAATTCCTGATGATGATCACAAGAAGCCAAAAGAATCAGAAAAACCTCATAAACATGAACATGATGATGAGAAAGTTGTGAAGAATAATACTATTGGTGCACCACCTCCACTTCAGGTCATAGAAAAAGATAAAAGCAGCGGAGGTGAAATCTTTAATCCAAAAGAAGAAAACCATGATCATCATCATCTGATTGCTGACAAATCAAAGGATCATATGAAACATAAAAGTGTTGTTGATGAAAAGGAAACAGCTGTGAAGCAGCAGATGAGTGATCAAGGGCAGGCGTTGTTAAATTTGTTTGTTGCAGTAATTGTGCTTATGGGACTTGGGGTTCAAATATCCTCCACAATTGCCTCCTCTATAACCCATTAAATATTATATTATACGCCTTTTATTTCCACTATATATATTATACATGTAACATGTATTGACGGTATGGATATATAATAATATAATTCCTACGTGTTTTCGGATGGCCAGCTGATAACTACACATTTGTACGTACTTCTTTTAGTATTAATCTTTTGTATAAATAGAATCAACTTTATTGTTTATTTGTGAATAAGAACTTAAGCTAAAAAGCAGAAAACCTTACATGCCTCCGCCGGATGGGTGCATGCCATCATTTTTTTTTTCAGTGCCTCCCTAAATTTTTTTAGGCATGGCACGTATGGCCCGTTTCCCAGCTGTGCCAATTTGGCATGGCACAAAAACCGCACGGCACAGTCCGTACCGTGCTAGGCCGACCCACATTTACAGCATTACCATGAGGCAAGAAGAATCAATCAAATTAGTTTTCCTTACCACACGACATGCACTCATCTATTATGATGAATTGCATTTTTCAAGATTTATTTTGTATTTCAGAGACTTATTGGGTATTTTTACAATTTTCAAAACTTATTAGGCAAAAATGAAAATTTCCAATTATTTTTGTTCATCTTCTTCATCGACCTCCAATGGAGGTCATTACTGTTCTATCTCCATTGATGGAGGACTTGATTGCTCTACAATTGTTCACATTTTGATCTCCCTTTTCCTAGCTTTTGTACTCGTTTTTAAGCGTTTTTGTGTTTATAATGTGTGTTTGAGCCATGTGTAGGTAAATGTTCTCTAAAGATGGTGTTTGTGTTTAAAGTGAGGAATTAAGGGCAAAAAGGAAAATTATTCAAAGTTAAAAGCCAAGTGTAGGATGAAAGCGTGGGCAAGAAGCCGCACCAAAGAAGTCACACCCAATTCCAGAAGATTGTGCGAGGAGAGTGTGGGCTACAAGCCTCATTGAATAAACAGCACTAAAACATCATAGAAAAGTGTGTTTTTGAAAAAAAAAAAAAAAAAAAAAAAAAAAAAAAAAAAAAACCTAAAAATGGTAAAAAAAAATAATAATAAAAGAAGAAAGTTATGGTATTTTTATCCATGGGTGCTATTTAAACTCAAACTATTAATTTAGTGCTAGTCTTAAAAGTCACTATAGATTGAGTGCTATTTATACTTATTTCCACGTGTTTTAGGTGAGGCAAGCCCATGCCATGAACAAAAATTGTAAGGGTGAATAACGTGAAGTTCAAAACAAACAATTTCTTACTAGCAATGGGTCGGGACCGTCAGGTCATGACAAAAAAAAAACTCCACAATATGTGCTCTTACTTTTTAGAACTCTTTCTTGAAAATGGTAGAAGTTTTTCTCTAAAAGAAGTTGAATAAATTGAAAATGATAAAATTAGAAAACAAATATTATTGGAGATTTGGAGGCCACCAATGATGGCTTCTTAATCAATTATTAACAATACTTTTAGATTACAAATTGTTATAATATATAATCACTTACTTTTCTTTTTAAATTATATTTCTTTTAAGATATTAGGATAAATTTCGACAATTTTTTTTTTTATAGAAGTTTTTAGAAGGGGTGCAATACGAGGACTTTCCAGGAGGTCACCTATTCTAATACTGTTTTCGTCTAAATACATTTAACTTTAGAGTTCTAATGAGATCCAGTACATCAGTGCTGGTATGATCACACCCAACTTTTATCTACGATTAATTTGAAATTAATTGAACTTTTTATGTAAATTTCCTTTCTCCAACTAAACACAAGTAGTTTATCAAGTTGGAAATGTAATAGGAAAATAAAGTAGAATAAGGAAAAGAAAAAAAAAAAAAAAAAACACGAAGTGACATAAATTAGGACATGTTGCCAATTGCTTTTGACCAATCAATTTCTCCAAACTCAAAACTTGGTGTTTAGCAATAATCAATACCGCAAACCTTACCAAAGTATATATTCCTCCTTTTTAGCTCAAAATATTGATGCAAAAAATAAATATTCATATGATAACTTGCAATATTATCAAGCTTATTGGATTTATTATATATAAGTAAGAAAAGATCTAAAAGACACGTACATATGAATCTGATAACTTGCAATATTATAAAGATTTATTATACATAAATATTGCATGGACAAAACAGTAGAAAGATAAAATAAAATAAAAATTTAAAAAAAAATTTAAAAAAAAAAACATATTTTTTTTATGACAACACAAGACTCTAAAAGACACATGACTCACATTCACCATGTGTAATTATTCATATTCATAACAGTAATAGCCTTTAAGTAGTTTTCTTCTTCTTTGGTTTTTGATAAGTTACACGTATTCCTTCATTTTCAAATATAATGACTTCATTTTCCTTCTCAATTACGGCCGGACCCTGACCCGGCCCTAGATCCAGCAGAGGATCCAGCAGATGAACCTGCCTCTGACCCGGCCCTAGACCCAGCAGAGGATCCAGCAGATGAACCTGCCTCTGACCCGGCTCCACCACCTGACCCGGAGGAAGTAGATGAAGAAGATGAACTGGAGCTGGAACTGGACCTGGACCCGGACCCGGAACCTGAACCGGCACCTGCACCGGACCCTGAACCATTTCCACCCAATCCAATCCCTGACCCAATACCAACCCCAACACTAACTCCACCAAGTCCACCAAGGTCTATCCCTAGGTCCTTCCTAGCCACCCGGGTCGGAGTCACCACAGCCAAGCTTGAAAAAACAAGCAAACCAACAAGAACCAAACACTTCAACATGTACTTGGACGCCATTTTTCACAAGCAATATTGAAAAAGAAAACGTCCAAAAAATTAATAACAAAAGTACACAAGCTTTTAAGAAATATAATAATGTTGTTTTGGGTTCCAGTTTTGAGAGGTTTTGTGATGGAGATGTTGAGATATTGAAACCCTATTTATAGTAGTAATATGTAGTGAGGTTGGTGAATTATGCAGATAATGCAAGAAAAAAGGTGGTGACGTTTAAAGTTTAAGATGATGAGTAACCGAGTAAGTGGACTAGTGGAGGGACATGTGCGATTAAGTGATAACATGTATATTTTATTATTATTATTTAATTTTGGAAAAAAAAAAATTGTGAATTTTTTTGTGGTTTAGAAGGATGACAAACGGAGAGTGGAGTTGTGAATTTGGACACGTTATCAAAGAAATTGGTGCCGACCCATGTTTGCCCACTGAAGAAGTGAAGATAGTGGAGAAATGATTGGAGTTCATTTTTGATTAGTGGAGAAACGATTGGAGTTCATTTTTGATCGACCCTTTTCGGTTGTTGACATGTGTATAAAAGTTAACCGAGAGTTAATAATACACATGGTCCCTTGCCATGGTGGTGGGTCTTCCTAAGGGAACTCCCCACCACCAAATTTCAAGACCTAGTATATGCATGATATGTCCAAATTTTCCCACCAATAGTGTGGGTGTTGTCCCACTATATGTGGGTGTTGTCTCTCCTCTTGTGGGAGTCGCAATCCGGGCTGAGCTTGTAGAGCCCAATTTCGTCGGTCCCGGCAGTTGTTGTATTCAAAAAAAAAAAAAAAAAAAACCTAGAGTTAATAATTAACTTTTCTACAATGAAATAAAATAAATTAATATGCTGCAATTATGAGAATGGATTTTTTTTTTTCTCTCAAATCTAGTGCTTTGTTTGATTTCGTGTTTCCTTCTTATGGTTTTATCCTTCGGGGTGAAGCCATTCCATATGAAAAACAATGAATGTTCTTGTGTGCCGGAAGGGAAAGAGCACACCTCCACTAGATTTGAAGTTCCTATCAAAACAAGAAGTTTTGTTGAAGTAGCAGCTGCCTCTTCGGAGATCACGATTGATTTTAAGAAAACTCTCTCGATCAATCCATAAAGCATGGAGATGTGATTTTCGTTAAACTGATCATGAATGAAATATATACCAACATCAGGTTCAATTAGGTCGTTCAAATCCAATTGGTCGACTTATGCTAAGAAAGGGTTCACCTTTGAAGATGGAACAACTTCAATCACATCTCCATTCCCGCTGGAATCCTATTGGAACGGGTAAATAACTCCCATGGCTAGAGGATATTACGTTATTCACTTTTCTTTGGAAGAGGACATGAGAAGAATATAGGCTTGCGGTACTTGCACTCTCACATCTGGTGTCTTTTGATTGTTTCAATGGAAACCAGATTTTAATCCATATGAATCGGAGATTCAATCCCACGCTTAAGTACGGATTCGTATCTATGGTCTATGTTGGGAATACTTGCATCCACATCTTTTATTTGAAATTGCCAAAGGTGTTGGAAATCATCTTCATTTGGACAAGGCCACAAGAGATCACACTTACGAATATTATGCTAGAATTCTTGTTGATTTAGATCTATCTATTGATCTACCAAAATCGATTATGGTCGAGCGAGAAACTCACAGATTTCCTATGGACATACACTACGAAAACCTTCCCCACATTTGTAGTAATTGTGGTATCATTGGACACCAAGTTGTTGTCTGTAGGATGATTAAATCCAATAATTCTGTTAGGGGTAGAAAGAGATCAAAAGTTCTAAAAGTTTATAAGCTAGTTAATCGGCTTGTGGAAGATAAAAATAAGGACTTAGAGAATTCAAAAAAGGTTTTGGAAGAAATTAGAACAGCTACAAATTGTGAAAGTCTGAATTCAAATCACGATTCTTGAGAGATAAAAGAGGGTGTAAATTCATCTAAGGAAATTTTTAATGGTACTACTAATGATTTGAAGCAGCATGATGGTGCTGGTGATGTTACTGGGAACACTCCAATTTGGGAAGGGCAATTTCCAGTGACAACCGGCACATTTAATGCACTTGTGGAAGATGGGAATCTAATGGAGAGTTTTTTTTTTCCAATTCAAATTCAAATAGCTGAACAATTTCCTAATCAAGATGTGGGAATTAATGTTAATATCTCCAATGATTTGAATACCAAGTATTTAAATTTGGAAGATAATAATGAGAATCCTTAATGTTCTCTATAATGAGAATCCTTAATGTTCTCTAGAGAATATTTGCATCAATAACATGGTGATTCTTGACAATTCTCAGCAAGATTTGGATGAGATTTCAAGAGATAAAAGAGGAATGATTAATTTGGAGAAAATATCAGAAGACCAAGATATTAATGCTTTAAATTCTAATCATGGTCCAGCAGATCCCGTGTTTGATAATAACATGGTCCAGCAAATCTCGTGTTTGATAATAATTGGATTCCCCTGGTGACCAAATCAAAAGAAAAAGGAGTGGTGCATTGGCACACCCACTACTGGACTATTTATACCCCACTTTTTAAATTATTTAGTATTTTTTTTTTCGTTTATCAAATTACAATTTTTATTACAAAAAAATAAAAATAAAATAATGTACAAAGTAAAACTAATAAAACCACACTTTCTTTATTTCAAAACCCTAATAACATAGATTATTTCAAATTGCGCTGAATGTTTACTATTTTTATTTATTTTCTTTCAGATCTCGATCACATGTTTCTCATGTATAGTATTTATTGATTTTATTGTTTCACAAGTTTGTTTTGTTTTTCTTTTCAAATTCCAAATCCATGTTTGCTAAAAAAAATTCTCTCGGTTTATTTTCTTTCAAATCTTCTAGGTATTATATGATTTGTATCAATTCTTTTGTAGATTTTATTTTAGATCTTACCAAAAAAAAAAAAAAAAAAAAACAACAACAAAATCGTACCAAGAATCACAACCAAGAAAACCTAATCTTAGATGAAAAGAAACCACACCAAACCCTAATTCAATCGCTCAAAAAAATCATCAGATGATCAATATCACACTCACAATCTACCACAAAAAATCCAATCGACTACAAACAAAAAAAAAAAAATAAAAAAAATAAAAAAAATAAAAAATCGCATCTAATAAGTATGGTTTCACCATGAAATAAGAAAAAAAAAAAAAAAAAAACAAGTCCTACGAATGGATGTGAGAAAACTGTATATGAAGATTAGAGATGAAGTGTATTAAGGAACTGAAGCAAAAGATCAGCACACTGACTGCTGATGAATACTCTGCGAAGCACCCTGAACTCAAGAAGAAGTTTTGACGATGAGATCCGAAACGACTACTGGGGTTATTGATTGCATTTCCTTAATTTAGGATTTGATGACGATGAATACTTTGCATTTGCAGCATTTCACCGCTCAGACAAGACTTTCAAATTTGTCATGTCTTCCTTGGTGGTTTCATAATAATAATTACCGAATTGTTTTTGTATAAACGGGTTGTTATTCCAGGTTTGAAGAACTTGAGCTTTGGCTACATCCATGTTAAGATTTGAGTTTTTCATGTGAGCAATACACACCAATCACCTAAGAGTTTCAAAAAAATAAAATAATTAATTAATTAATTTTTTTTTAAAATATGGGATGTATTAATTTTAAAAAATATGTAAAAGGGTAATCCTGGAAATAAATCAAAAAAACTAATAAAACCATTTAATTTTATATAATTAAATCAAAATTTTAAAAAGTGGAGCATAAATAGTTCAGTAGTGGGGTGCCAATAGAACCACTCAAAGAAAAGTGAAGCCAACTTTTAAGATTTTATTTAATTCCAAGTCTCAAATTAACGAGTAAGGAAAGTTATAAACGTCTCCCTATTGCTGAGTCCAAGATTAGCCATGATTCTACGGCCCAAATAGAATTACGTATTGTCGCTAATTAGGCCGCACAGGTTAAGGCAGAAGGGAATGATTCTAGGTTTGGTTAATTAGGTTCATGTTTCTTTACCTTCTGTTGAGGCATGTGTGCCTTTTAAGATTTATGTTTTGGGGCCTACACACCTCTCTGCTTTGCTTTTTTCTTTTTTTTCTTTTTTTTTCCTTTTTTTATTAATAAAAGGTTTCAGATTTTTATTTAAAAATTTTAACTTTTCTATTATTTAAATACTGTTCTACCGATTTTACCCCTCTTTTTTATAAAAGAAATATCAAAAGCTTGTAATAAATCAAAACAATAAAACATTTCCATTATAAACACCCGTATCCACCAAAAGCACAACCAATTTAATCAAGAACACAAAAAAAAAAAAAAAACAAAAAAACAAAAAAACAAAAAAAAAAAAAAAAAATCCCAAAAACTAAATATAAACATCCATTTTTCACCGGAAAACTCAATTTAAAAAAAAAAAAAAAAAAAATCAAAACATAAAACACAACAAAACATAAAAACACAACCTAAAATTATCCCCGCCGTCCACCTCAAAACACCATCACAACCATTCAAACTCATTATTTTTGTAATTGGAATATATATATATATATATATATATATATATATATATATATATATATATATGGATCTCCACCATACATCTTTTGGGATGGATGGTGGAGATGAAAACAATTTAAAATGATTTTTTTTATAAAAAAAAAAAAAAAGAAATTGAGGGTTGGAGAACTATGGAGCCTAATTCGAATCCATGAATCCAAAATTTTGATCGATCTAAGCTTCCTTCATGAACAACTTTAAGAATTGAAGATAAGCAATTATGATTGCTTTTCATAATCAAACTGTTCAACGTTTCTTTGAATTTTCAGTCAAAATAAAATCCAAAACCCTAACAACCAACTCCAAAACCACAATCTCCACGCAGTTCATTATCAAAATACCAACCATGTCTCCATAAAACCACCATACCTCACCGGAAACCTTTGATTCTCCACCTCAACGGTCCGGTTTTCAACTTGGAGTTGACAAAACCGAAGAAGAAGAAGATGGTAGAAGATTGTCGGAGAGAGAAGAGAGAGAGAATTTTATTTCTGTTTTATTTTAATATTTGTTAATTTTTTTTTTTTTTTTTTTTTTTTTTTTTTTTTTTTTTTTTTTTTACAAGTTTACTTATTTACCTTTTTTTTATTTAAGTAATTTATAACTGTTTGGTCAATTGTTAACCTTGGTTAACTTTGAGAGATTTGTCAATATGTGGGAAGGGAGATAATGTTCACCCAGCTTTAAGGGGTGAACATAAATGAACTCTTGATATCGGGTTATTAGGTGAAGATTTTATAATTATTTAGGAAATATGGGTGTGAATGTCCTAAAGTCCATCAAATGTTTCCTCCTGAACACGTTTTAATTTTTTTATTATAAAATCTTACATCAAATGAATTAGATAAGGGATTTATCCTTTTATATATGTGTATATATAATCTAAAATCAATTAGGGATTAGAGTATCTCCAATGGTATAAGCAAATTTGGATTTTCAAAAGTTGCCACCTCAACATTTGAGGATTGTTTTCAGGGATTGCTAAATTTGATGATTATATAGTCCACAATGGTACACTTGTAATGGTACATTATTTATTATTATTTTTTTTTTTGCTAAAAAATAAAAAAAATTATAAAAGACAAGAAAAGATATATAATATGGGTATTGATCCATTCGTAATGAATTTTTTTTTTTTACCTGATTGAAATTTTTGGGGTCGAAACAATGATGAGATACATAGGTGATCAGAGAAAAAAAAAAAAAAAAAACCACAGAAGAGAGAGAAAGAATAAAATTACAACAGTTACTTTGGGTTAAGTTTGTATTTGATGATTGAAAGGTGGTCATTTGTTTTTTTCACTTAAAACTTAATGGGTCTGAATCATAATTATTAAGTTGTTTTGTTTGTTTTTTTAAGTGGTCAAACAACTTAAAAATACCAAAAAACAACTTAAAATAAAAAGTAAAAAATCCTGACTTTTCACTTAATTACAAATCACTGAATTGCATTAAATACAATAAAAAATCTTTTCTTCCAATACTATCCTCCATATATAATATATTTCCAATTTCATCATAATTATATATGGTGTAGAAATCTTTTTAATATATACCTTATTTTAAATAACTTTAAAAATAAAAAAGAACCCTAAGCACTTCTCATATTGGTGTTTAATATTGTTGACGGTGATTTTTGGTGATCACCAAGTCAATGATTTGTTCTCGAGTTGCTACAATTTATATGCGAGTATGGTCAAAGATTGTAAAGAAATAACAGGTGATTTACGTGGTAAAACTCCGAAAGATTGGAGAAACATCCACGGGATCGTTGCCTCTAGCAACAAAGCCAAATCCACTATGAATCACGATTACAAGATGAAGAATGACAGAATGCTTACAAGCTCTTTAATACGATTCTCTCTCTCTCTCTCCGTTCTACTTCTCACGTACCCCCCTTTTTGTGTATATAGGGGGTATTTATACATGTTGTTCTTAGGGTTTTAAGGTGGCCGCTAGGGTTTGGTATTGTGGTGCCCAAGTCTCAAGCGGTTTCCTAGTCCTAATTAGATTGTGTTTCCTCTTTTGGCTGAGTTTGATTCTGGACGAGATTCTTTCTCCTTTATTCACGAGAGAACTGCTTGTTTCCTTGTTAAACTCTAATAGTCCACATCGTTGCTTATCATGGATGTGCTGGTCGCTGATTATGATTGGCATACGAATGTTGGTGACTATCTCACTGATTCCCGAGTATGTATGCCCGAGTATGCCCGAATGTGCCCGAGTGAGATTTGCTGCCCGAGTTGATCGTCTTCGTTTGTGGTCGGACTACTTACTCTTTTTTCCGAGTGGGTTTATCGTGGGAGGTTTCTGCTCCATAAGTTGACTTATCTTGACTCTCGCTTTCCTGGCCTTTCGTGCTGATGACGTGTCCTTCACCACTAATTTTTACCTATAACAATACCCCCTTAAATATTTGGGCCGATCATGTTGAGCCAGGTCCTCTCGGGACGAATATTTAATTTCAATAATTTCTCACAACTGGTCCTCGCTTGTCGTTTTCCGCATTAATGTATCCTCGTTTGATTCGAAGCTTTAAATGACGTGTCTTAATTACGACCGCACGCATTCGATTCACCACTCATTTCAGAAATCTCTTGATGGTGACGTTTCTACTCTCTGGCGGCTCAAGGTGCTCTCCGATTGCCACTTGTCTTTTCTTTGTTTGGCTGGGTCATGACTCATTTATGAGACACGACCTCTCTGTTTGCCCGCGTGTAGCCCACGTCATAGCCCACGCCCCTCTATTTTCCCGCTTTACTGTGCCTCTCCTAGGGTTTCGTTCGTTTTTGAAATCAATGTGCCGCCTATATATGTTGGTTATCCACCTCCCCTTCCCTTCTTATTTCTTTTCCGCCATTTGAGTATCTCTTCGAAACAAGTGTGCCTGTGTCCCTTGCGTTTCTGGGTATTTTGTTCTCTCCTCCAACTTGTTTTCTTAATCCTGCTTTGCCGAGATCGTCTGTTTCAACCCCCAGGCCTGTACTCGAAGGTTTCTCCTCTGTTGTCTGCATTTACCTGCCTTTCCCTAATCAAGGTTAGTTCTCATGGATCCTGAAGCTAGATACCGTCTTTTTACTGTTGGTATGATTGCTATTGAGCGAAATGATGCTTTCACTGCGTCGGTTGTTCACAGGTTATTAGACGAGCCTCTTTTCGATCAGCCGCGTTACACTGACGCCGACGTTTCTGGACTTTTTCCAGAAAGGCCTGCTACTTCTGAGGTTCCTCCTGCTTCAGAGATTCCTACTGCTTCTGCCAGTTCATCACCACCTTACTCATACCAACCTGAAGCTTGGTCAGATTCTTCTGCTTGTACTGATATTCGCCCGAGCAGAAGACCAGGAAAGAGGATGACTACTCGCAGAGTTTATAAAGACTCGCATTCTCGGGAAAGCCGAGTGGCGGCTCAAAGGATTATCGAAGATGATATTGAAGAGGAGCACAGGGCTGCTCGTATTCCCTTCTCCCCCGAGCGTATTTGCATTTATGATGTTGAGCCGAACGTGGTCGGCCCTGACGAGATAACGCGATATATGCGGCGGTTCGATTTGGACAGCAATGAGATTTCGCTGATCCCAGCCGAAGGTCGGGCTGCATGGAACCCACCCCCCGGCCACGTAGCAGTTTACGGGTCCATGCTTACATGCGGCGTCACTCTTCCTCTTCAGCCTTTTATTACTTGGTTCTTGGCTGAAGCCCGACTCGCTCCGGCCCAGCTCACGCCGAACAGTTATCGCATCCTGATGTGCATGTGGCACATGTGGCATAGAATGAAGCGGCCACCTCCCACTCCTCGCGAGGTTCGCCATTTCTATTCGCTGAGGCCAGTAGGGAAAACCGGGATTTATTTTCTCCAGTCGAACCAGCCCGAGTTCTGGATTCCAAAGGATGTCGTGGTCAAGGGCTGTGTCGAACCGACCACGGACGAGAAGATGAAGGGGTTCGTTTGGGGCTTCCCGACCTCGAACAAGTTTTGGAAGAACAGCTGGTTCTTCGTGGGCAAAGACTGGGGCCAGTCGATTAGTTTCGATTTGGACGGCACTCAGATGACCTGCCGGGTTCCTCGGTACTTCTGCACGCCGCAGTGGAACCATCTAACTTCAGCTTTTACTGATGAGGAGCTGAAGACCTTGGCTCGGGCAGCAGTCCGCCCCCTAGAGAAAAGGGGAAAACCCTATCTCTATAAAGAGGGGAAAATGATCAAGGCCCGTCTCTTCCCTCAGATTTCCGCGTGCCGCCGACGCCGTAAGTTTACTTGTATGCATTTTTTATTTGCAACCTGACTTCTAAGCTTGCTTGCTAACTCGGATTCTTCTCTTTTTTTTTTTTTGAAGTGTTTGACGTTGATATAGTCAGTGATGGTCTGGCACGCCGGATGAAAGGCATCGTCGAGGCGAGTCGAAAGGCAGTCCTTCGTCAACGAGATGCTGGGATAGCCCCTCCTGAAGACGAATCTGACGAGGGTACTCCCAGGAACGTTCCCGAGGGAGATGATGAAGAGGGAGTACCCGATTATGTGCCCGAGGAGGCTCACGATCAAGAACCGACCGTGTGTTCGGCGGGAGCTGGG
Organism: Acer saccharum; assembly: GCA_030490815.1. Classification (NCBI taxonomy): domain Eukaryota; kingdom Viridiplantae; phylum Streptophyta; class Magnoliopsida; order Sapindales; family Sapindaceae; genus Acer; species Acer saccharum. Next base: position 11,792,812 of record CM059878.1, read on the forward strand.
GGCGCCTCGGGGAACTTTGGAGTAAGTAGGACCTCTATTGATTCGGGCAATCCCGCAGGTCCTTCCTCCAAGGGGAAAGAAAAAGTAGGGGATCTCCCTGAGCCCGAGCGGGCAAATCCCCCCAGCGGATCTGGTTCCCCCCACTCTGCTGCTGATATGCAAGACGTCCCTTTTGAAGCGGTTGGGGGGCCTTCAGGTGCGGTAGCTCCGGAGTTTCCGACTTCAGTTGAACCGAACCGTTCTTCGGAGATTCCTGCTTCTGCTGATCCGATTTCTACTCCTGGGGACAGCAACACTGAAGCGGGGCAGACTGGGAAAAGGAAGGCTTCGTTTTCTTCTGGTCGCCCTTTCCCAAAGATTCCCCGAGTAGTTGCGTATGTTAATTCCTCTTCGGAGGACGAGGGGGAGGATGATGCGAGCGTGACCCCGCCGCGGGAGCAGGTCAGAGAGAGTGCTGGTGGCTCAGCCGGCCTTCCTCGAGCGGCCCCGTCCGCTGAACTCCCCGAAGGCGATGTGGGTGATATGGGCTCCTCTCCCCAAATCGATGATCCCACTCCCGAGACTATTTTCAGGGCCATGGCTTCAGGCCGAGCCTATATTGGGGAGGATCGTTGGAGTCGTCTCAGGACTGGGACTGTGTCTGACCGACTCCACAATTTCTTCAACAGCGCTTCCTACGTGAGTGACTCTCATATGCGTCATTTCGCATTCTTCCTCCTCTTTTTTTTTATATTTGTTGATTTGTTTGTTGCAGATGGTGGCCGAGATGTCTGGGGCTTGCGAAGCTGGCGAAGCCCAAGCGGAAAAAATAAGAAGGCTAGAAGCCCAATTGAAGGAGAGCGAAGATCACTGTTCTCGGGCTGAGTTAGCTCGTCAGGAGGAGGCCAGGTCGGGTGAGATGCTCGTAAATCAATGCTTAGCACGGCAAATGGAAGCCGAGCAACGGGCATCTTCTGCTGCGGAGGAGGTCAGGACTCTACAAGATCAACTGTCGTCCACCCGGGAAGCCTTGCTTCGAGCCGAACAGAACGCCGAAGACGCCAAGTCTGCTTATGAACGTCGAATCAACGACTTGGAGTGTCAAGCCCTGACGGCCAAGGAACTGTCGAAGGGATCTAGGCTGGAAATGGAGCTACAAAGCGTTGACCGTTTTAAGAGATCTCCAGCCTATGATGCTCTGCTTCTTCGGGAGTTCCAGCGTGGAATGGTCTCGGCCGGCGAATTTTTTAAGCAAAGGAACAGGGCGACTGATCGGGCTCGGGCCAACTGGAGCCTGTCAATTAGGAAGCATGTGGATACATCCTTGGAGTCTCTCCGGATCCAAATGAAGGAGTGGCGGGCGTATTGTAGAAGTAAAGGAAAAACGCCACATCCCATGCACCTTGAGGTTCCGACCGCCGAGTCGTTCTCTACCTTTTACGCCAGTGAAAGGGCGAGTTTTAGCAACGAGATACCCGACTTGGGGCCCGTTCCTGGTACCGACTACAGCCACTGGATGGATGACGAGGAAGATGTGATCATATGGCCATCGGACGACAGTCTTCTGAGCGAGTATGTGATGGAGCCTGACCCTGATGTTGGCAGAAGCAGCTCACCACCCCCGGCGCCTTCCTCTTGATCTTCAAGCCTTTTTTGTAACTATACTTGTACATCTTTCACATATACATCGTACACTGTATCTTTCTATACACTATGAATATAAGACCAAATTTTACTCACTTTTTGCCGAGTATCTTCTGTAACTGGCTTATCAGTTTAGACCGAGTATCTTATTTAACCGGTAACCAATTTTCGGCCGAGTATCTTATGTAACTGGCTTATTGATTTAGACCGAGTATCTTATTAAACTGGTAACTAATTTTGTGCCGAGTATCTTATGTAACTGGCTTATTGATTTAGACCGAGTATCTTATTAAACTGGTAACTAATTTTGTGCCGAGTATCTTATGTAACTGGCTTATTGATTTAGACCGAGTATCTTATTAAACTGGTAACTAATTTTGTGCCGAGTATCTTATGTAACTGGCTTATTGATTTAGACCGAGTATCTTATTAAACTGGTAACTAATTTTGGGGTTGTTTAACCTTCACGTTGCGTCGGGGCTCGCCGCGACCATACGTTGAGGTCCTTGCACAAGTCACCTAGGACGTCTCCTGGTTTTATCTGCGCAAGGGTTCGTCGAATCGTTGGGGTACTTTGTACCGGCCAACACGACTGCGCATCTCACTAGTCTTTCTAGCGGCGCTCCGAGCATTTTGCCAGTTATCCTGGTGCCTCGGTTTTGCCTTTTTGCTAAGGGACGCGTTTGCATCACTTTAACCAGGCGGGCATGCTACTACAGCTTTTCCGCCCTTCGAGCACCACTCGTCCGCTCTTTCGCGGCCTTATAGCGCTCGACTTTTTCGGCATTTATTCGGTCGCCTTGAGTGACCTCCATTGAAATATTGCTCATGGATTTTATTGATTCCGCCACATCGTATTTGCAACTGAACTTTATTAGATGATCATGAATATGAAATTAATAAATAAATCTGAAATTTCAACGCAGAAACTAAAAACTGAGCTAAAGCAGAATAAATAAACTGTAGAACCATAACCGGATTCTTTTAGGGATAGAAGATCTTCAGATATTGTGCGTTGCATGGTCGGGGTACCAGGCCACCTTCTGGTCGGGCTATCATGTAGGCCCCGTGCCCTACGATTCTCTTGATGATATATGGTCCTTCCCATTTGTCGGCGAGGGATCCTGATGATTTGTCCTTGGTATTCGGTGATACTCTCCTCAGCACTAGATCCCCGAGTTGGAATCTCCGCTCCCGAACATGGGAGTTGTAGTACCTAGCGGCCCTTTGTTGGTATGCGGAATTTCTTACTTGTGCTGCGTCTCTGATTTCTTCAAGCTCATCTAGGTTCTGCTGCAGCATGTCTATATTGTGCTCGGGACTGTATAGCTGGACCCTGGGGGATGTGAAAGTAGTTTCTGCTGGGATAACAGCTTCTGTCCCGAATGCCAGCGCGAAAGGAGTTTCCCCTGTGGAAGACCTCACAGTTGTTCGGTATGCCCATAGCACCTCAGGTAGCTTGTCTGCCCAGCCACCTTTCTTTGCCTCTAGCTTTGCCTTCAATGTGTGCTTGATTACTTTATTCACGGCCTCTGTTTGGCCATTGGTTTGAGGATGAGCAGGCGATGCGTAGTAGTTTGCGATCTTGAACTCTTCACACATTTCTCTGAACTTCTTATTATCGAATTGAGTCCCATTATCTGTTATGATGATGCTCGGGATCCCAAACCGATATATTATGTTCTTTTTAACGAAGCTGGTAGTGTTTGCCTCGGTGATGTGTACAAGTGCTTCTGCCTCTGCCCATTTGGTAAAATAATCTACTGCCACAATAGCATGTTTGGCTCCTCCCTTCGTTCCTGTGGGCATTGGTCCTATCAGGTCGAGTCCCCACATGGCAAAGGGCCAAGGCGAGGTTAAGCTTCTGAGCAACTCTGGGGGTCGCCGAATGTCATTTGCTACTCTTTGGCATGTTTCGCAACTTTCTGCGAATTGCTGCGCTTCCGCGAACAGAGTCGGCCAGTAGAACCCTTGCCGGAGTATCTTGTGTGCTAAGCTTTTACCCCCAGTGTGGTTCCCACATACTCCACTGTGGATACTTCTCAGGATCTCTCCAGTCTTCTCACCGGAAATGCATCTCTGCAATACCTTCGAGAATCCTCTCCTATATAATTCTCCTCTCAGAATCGTGTACCGGGCTGACCTGTATCTAATGCGTTTAGCTTCCACAGCATCCTCCGGTAATATGTTCTCCTCCAAGTACTTTCTGAGTTGGTATGTCCAGTCGCCCGGGCTAGGTCGGATCTCTGCTATTATGATTTCCTCGGGTTCCGCTGTACTTGGTTTAGTCAGGTGCGCCACTGGTATTGCTTTGGATCTGATGCTTGTGGTGGCTGAAGCTAATTTGGACAAAGCATCTGCCTTTTCGTTCTCTTCCCGAGGGATCTGAGAGATTCTGTATGCTTTGAACTTTTTAAGTAGTCTTTTTGCAATGTCCAAATAAGCTATCATGTGCTCTTCCCTGGCCTGGTATTCATTCAGTACCTGATGGACCACTACCTGTGAATCACTGTAAACTTCCAGCTCATCTGCCCCTAGTGCTATGCAGACTCTCAGACCGGCCAGCAAGGCTTCATATTCTGCTTGGTTGTTGGTTGCCTTGAAATCGAACCTCATGGCACATTCTACAGTATCCCCCTCGGGGGTCGTTATGACTATTCCTGCCCCGCTGCCATGCGTGTTCGATGACCCATCTACATGTAATTTCCACTGGAATTTAGTAGTCTGTTCATCTTCCATTGCCCTCCTTACCTCGGCGTCTGGCTCGGTGAATTCTGCTATAAAGTCGGATACCGCCTGCCCTTTGATGGCCGTTTTCGGTGTGTATCTGATGTCGTATTCGCTGAGCTCTACCGCCCACTTGGTCAGCCTTCCTGACACTTCTGGCTTTTGAAGAATGAGTTTTAGCGGGCAGTCTGTATATACCTCTATTGTATGTGCTTGGAAATATGGCCTTAGCTTCCTGGCCGATGTGATCAGAGCTAACGCTATTTTTTCTGCCGGCGAGTATCTGGTTTCCGCCGCTAACAACGCTTTACTTGTATAGTACACTGGCTTTTGTATTCCTTCCTCCAGTCGGATCAACACCGAACTCGTCGCCACCTCGGTGACCGAGAGGTATAAGTATAATGTCTCTCCCACCACCGGTTTTGAAAGGATTGGTGCTCTCCCCAGATATTCTTTTAATTTTTGAAAGGCTTCTTCACACTCTGTACTCCATTCGAGCCCTTTCCCCTTTTTTATTGCTTTAAAGAAGGGGGCGCATTTGTCTGTTGACTTGGCTATAAACCGGTTGAGTGACGCGAGGCATCCCGTTAGCCTCTGCACATCTTTTAGCGTCCTGGGTGAAGCCATTCCTTCTAGTGCTTTGATCTTCTCAGGATTTACTTCGATTCCCCTCTGGTGCACCTGAAAACCTAGAAACCTTCCCGAAGGTACTCCGAACACACACTTGCTTGGGTTGAGCTTCATCTGATACTTTCTTAGGACGTCGAAGGTTTCCTTCAAATCCTCCGCGTGTTTTTCTGCAGTGGTGCTCTTAGTCAGCATATCATCCACATAGACCTCCATATTTTTTCCAATCTGCCGAGCAAACATCCTGTTTACTAGCCTCTGGTATGTTGCCCCGGCGTTTTTCAATCCGAATGGCATTACTTTGTAGCAATATAAACCCTGGTCCGTGGTAAACGACGTCTTTTCCTCATCTGCCTTATTCATCCGGATCTGATTGTATCCCGAGTAGGCGTCCATGAAGCTTAACAATTCATGTCCCGCTGTCGCATCTACCAACTGGTCGATCCTCGGTAGTGGGAAACTATCTTTTGGGCAAGCTTTGTTCAAGTCTGTAAAGTCTACACACATCCTCCATTGCTTGTTCTTTTTCTTGACCAACACCACATTGGCCACCCACTCCGGATACTTGACTTCCCTTATCGACCCCGCGGAAAGTAGCTTTTCTACTTCCTTCTTGATTGCGACGCTTCTTTCTGGATTGAATAGTCTTCTTTTTTGTACCACGGGTCGGAACTCGGGGTCGGTGGAAAGATGATGTGAAATCACCTTCGGGTCTACCCCCAGCATATCTTCATGGCTCCAAGCGAAAACATCCTTGTAATTTCTCAGTAGCGCAATAAGTGCGGTTTTGACATGTACGCTCAAACTTGCCCCTACCTTCACTGTTCTACCTGGATCCTCCGGGTCTAGTGCCACCTCTTGGGTCGGCTCGTCTTCCCTATCCTCCGGTCCTTCTCTGGGATCCAACTCAAAATCTTTCGGCACTTCTGCCTGTTCTTCTGGTTCTCTATCCTCTTGCTGGACTGTTACCATGTGTACCTGGCGTACCTCCCTATCTCTATATACTGATAAGTTTGCTCTACGGGCCATCTCTTGTGACCCTTTGACCACTCCCACGCCATATTCGGTCGGGAATTTCATCATGAGGGCATAAGTTGCTGTCACCGCCTTGGCTTTATTCAAAAATGGTCGGCCCAGTAAAGCATTATATGGCCAGTTCTCCGTATCTACCACCACAAAGTCGAGCAGCACTGTTTTCTGGCAAGGGGCTTTCCCGATCTTCACAGGTAGCTTAACCGTGCCGAGTGACCTCACTTCGACCCCTCCAAATCCTCTAAGGGGTGTGGGAAAAGGCTGTAGGTCTTTCCTGTCTAGCCTCAGCTGGTCATATACTTCTGCACTAAGAATGTCTGCCGAACTCCCATTGTCGATCAGAATTCGATGAACTTCTCTATGGCCGATCCGAGCGCTGACTACTAGTGCGTCATTTGGCCTAACATCCACTCCGTGTGAGTCGGCCTCTGTGAACACGATCGGGTCCCAGCCCTCCTTGATTCTTTTCGGGTCGGGCTCAATAGAATTAACGTCCAGGTCTCTCCGTGCCTCCATAGCTTCCCGAATCTCCTGGGTTCTTTCCCTGTTACTCTTGCCCGTTGCTGGACCTCCGAAGATGGTGTTAATTGCTCCTTCATCCTCAGCTTTCTTGGGACTAAGTTTTCTCGCCCGTCCGTCCTGTCGGCTATCTTTCTGTCCATCTGCCCTGTCCGTCTTCTTGAAAACAATGTCCTTCAAATGCCCTTCCCTAATAAGAGTCTCGATATGATCCCTTAGCTGGAAACACTTGGATGTCTCGTGCCCATTCTCTTTGTGGAAACGGCAATATTTGGTGGTGTCCCTCCGAGCATATGTCGATTGCTTAGGTGGTTCTTTGGACATGTTCTTCTCTTCTAGGATTGCCAGGACTTCTTCTTGATCTTTCTTCAACGGGGTATAATTTGTATATCGGCCCTGGAACCTCTGCCGTGGTTGATCGGTTTTTGGGTCGTATGCTCGTCGTCCATCCCGACCATCCCGTGCTTTATTCTTCTGCTTATCACCTTTGGTATCGGGCATCCTGGTCTGGTCCTTGGTTTTGGATCCCTCTGGGCGACCGCCATGTACGAAGTAACCTCCTGTGGCAATTTCCTCTTCTTCGGCCAAGGCGTAACCTCCTGCCATGTCCATCATATCGGCATAGCTGGTTAGTCGGGCTCTTCTGAGGTCAAAGGACAATTGGCCATTCTGAAGGTTGTTAATGAACGCGGCAATTATTGCTTCGTCGTTTGCACTTCCGATCTCGGACACTTCCTGACCGAACCTTCCCAGATATTTCTTCAGCGACTCGTCTTTTCCCTGTTTGAGTTGGGATAAATGAGCCACTGACTTCTTCCTGTGTACATTCCCGAGGAACTGCCTTGAGAAAGCCTTGCTCAGTTCGCCGAAGCTACTTATGCTTGCTGCTGGCAACCTTCCAAACCACCGGGAGCCTAGATCCCCAAGAGTTTGAGGAAAATTCAAACATAGTAGTGCATCATTATGGACATATTGCGCCATAGCGCTCCTATACCTCCGGACATGCTCTTTTGGGTCTGTATCTTTCTTGAACAGCTCGATGTGGGGCATTCTGAATCTTTCTGGGAAAGGCATCCTCAAAACCCCATTGGTAAAAGGGCTTCCGGATTCATCGTCTGACAGCTCATTACGCCCATATCGCCTGACCAAAGCATCCATTTGCCGACGATTATTTTGAACTTCCCGAGTGAGGCTCTGTATAAGTATGTCTCTGTCCCCTTCAGGCTCTCCTGACGCATTGAAGTTCTGGCTTATGGTCAGTTTTTGGCCCCTCTCCTCGGGATTCAACTCTCTATGATCTCGGTTTAGTCCATGCAGTCGGACTGTGCCCCTTTGGCGCTTGCGATGATGGTTCTGCTCACTTTCTTCCGAGGATGACCGGTCTCTCCGGTGGCCACGCCTCCTGGGGCGGTCTCGATCTCCGGCTACCCGATCTTGATAGTACTCTTTGTCGGAATCATTCCCCTCTTTGCGCTCCCTGCTTCTCCTGGCTACTCTTTCAGATAGCATCTCTGGTCTGCCTGTAGGATCTTGCCTCGCCTTTGGGGGTGCATCAGGGGTTGGCATCACCACCGCAGAGCGCAGTCTTGCTGTCTGCTGGCTTGGGGCGGACAGTTCATGAGGTGACATCAATCCTTCCGTAACAGAGAGATCAATTCCCTGCCTTGCTGCGTCTGATATGAGTTGTTGTAGAGAAGCACGGAGTCGCTGCGCGATTTCTTCATTCGCTGTAGGTAAACGTCGAATACCAGCCAGGGCAGCTGACTGGTCTGCCGTTGTCAAAGTTGCATCCGCCGTATTGAGCGCGGTGTCGTCTTCTAACTCATTACTTGGCCCGCCCTGACTGTACCTGGAATCGCTACCATCTCCGTCGCCAGCCATTGTTGTCACAAAGTTCTGGGTCCCCCTCCTTCTAGCGCCAATTGTTGACGGTGATTTTTGGTGATCACCAAGTCAATGATTTGTTCTCGAGTTGCTACAATTTATATGCGAGTATGGTCAAAGATTGTAAAGAAATAACAGGTGATTTACGTGGTAAAACTCCGAAAGATTGGAGAAACATCCACGGGATCGTTGCCTCTAGCAACAAAGCCAAATCCACTATGAATCACGATTACAAGATGAAGAATGACAGAATGCTTACAAGCTCTTTAATACGATTCTCTCTCTCTCTCTCTCCGTTCTACTTCTCACGTACCCCCCTTTTTGTGTATATAGGGGGTATTTATACATGTTGTTCTTAGGGTTTTAAGGTGGCCGCTAGGGTTTGGTATTGTGGTGCCCAAGTCTCAAGCGGTTTCCTAGTCCTAATTAGATTGTGTTTCCTCTTTTGGCTGAGTTTGATTCTGGACGAGATTCTTTCTCCTTTATTCACGAGAGAACTGCTTGTTTCCTTGTTAAACTCTAATAGTCCACATCGTTGCTTATCATGGATGTGCTGGTCGCTGATTATGATTGGCATACGAATGTTGGTGACTATCTCACTGATTCCCGAGTATGTATGCCCGAGTATGCCCGAATGTGCCCGAGTGAGATTTGCTGCCCGAGTTGATCGTCTTCGTTTGTGGTCGGACTACTTACTCTTTTTTCCGAGTGGGTTTATCGTGGGAGGTTTCTGCTCCATAAGTTGACTTATCTTGACTCTCGCTTTCCTGGCCTTTCGTGCTGATGACGTGTCCTTCACCACTAATTTTTACCTATAACAAATATCAATACTTTATTATGATATTAGGGGGATGTATTTATATATATATATATATTTAGAGTGCTTTGTGTGAGTTTTCTTGCTACCTCTTTTATTTTTTGAAAAAAAAAAAAAAAAACCCCATTTCTTTTCTTAGTAAAAATGAAGTTTGTTTGTAATGGAAGAGGAAGATCATGATCATATGTGTTCATATATAATTATTATTATTGGATTGTTTTTATTCCATATTATATGTATAATTGTTTAACATGGGCATAAAAGTAAAATTACTTATTTTCAGACAATTTTACTTTTAAAAAACAAATGTGTTGACAAACAAACATATCATTTAAGTTCAAATTTTAGCTCATATTCAGTCTTCAGAAAAATTCAGGATTATTTAGGGGCCATTTGGTAACGTTTTCGTTTTTCAGTTTTTGTTTTCTTGTAATCTGAAGTTTTTGAAAAACTGATTTTTGGATTTTTTGAATTCGAAAACGCGTTTGGTAGCAATGGTTGAAAACGATATTCGGAGAATCAAAACATAAAAAACGTGTTTAGTATAATATTTTTAAAATCATTTTTAAAAGATTAATATTATAAATAATGAAAAAGTGATATTAAAATAATTAAACATTAAAACTAAAAAAATTTAAAATTAAATAATAAATAAATTTAATTTTCATCATCAAACCTATCGAAATCATCATCATCTTTTTGATATAGATCCATGAAGATCCAAAAGATGGATTTGGTTTGAGTAAATTTTATTGCTAAAAAAAAGTTTTCAAGAATACTGAAAACAACAAATTGTTGTTCTCAGAGTTCTCAATTTTTTGTTCATTAAAACTGAAAACTGTTCTCAATGTTTTATAAAACAGTTTTTTGAAATCATCTACCGAACGGGTTTTTCCTGTTTTTGTGACTCAGAAAACAAAAAACAGTTTCTGAAAACGTTAACAAACGTGCCCTTAATCTTCAGACAAAAAAACAAACGACCCTATAATCTTCAAATTTGATTATTGAAGAGACAATTTGATTATTGATAACTTCTATTACTAAATTTTAGTGACACTGTTAGACAGTGTTTTCAAGATAAATAATCAAATTTTGATTACTCTCTTACTTTTGAGGATACCATTGGAGATGCTCTTAAAGATTTATCGAGATATCAAATGGGTTAAGGGTTTTTGGAATCTGCTGAACACATTTAAATGGCAGAGATCAGGTGAATGATCCACTTTTCCTATTTGATCGATGCTGGAATATATATTAAATATAGAGAGAAGATGAAATTAAAGGTGATATTATTGCCATATATAGATTCATAGGATCTATTTCTATCAATAAAAATTAATACTAGTTTGCAGCTTGTATTACTAAATATAAATTAAATATTATTTTTAATAACTAAATAATAGACAAAAAAGTACTATAATTAAAATAGAAAATTTTAAGAGATTAGACGTACATGATAGTTTTTCTTTTTTTTACATACAAATATTTAGAAGAAGAAAAAAGACATGTCAATAAGATAATACTGCATGTGAAAATTAACTTGCCTACAAATAATAATAATAATAATAATAATAATAATAATAATAATAATAATTACAACTATTGAAGTACAACTATGACGATCAATAAGTAATCTCTGCTGTTAAGACATTATGTTCTTCATCAACCGCCGTTGCTCTTCTTGTATATTGAATTAAAAAATTGAAGATTTCTAGACAAAAAAGAAAATAATAATAATAAATAAATAATATGTAAGAAAACAAATTAGATGTTAAATCATATTAGAACCGGTGAATAAAATTAAAAGAAAACTGGAAAATTTTCATCAATCACAACTTACTTATATATTTTTCTACCAGCACAGCACCACCGACTATGATCTTAATTTTTAATATTTTTTATAATATAATTGTTATTTTGTTCAAGTGCCCCAGGATAAAATTCATGGGTCCGCCACTATATATATATATATATATATATATATATATATATTTACATGTTATTGGTGAGGAATTATGGGAATTTAATTTGTTGCCAGTTTTTAATAGGATATAAAATTTGTAGGCATTATATTGATTCAAGAAATTATGGATTAATTGTGATAATTGAATCGGAATACTAGATATCATAGTTTTGATTGAATCAGACTGGTTAGCCGGAGTCGGCACATCAATTGCATGCATGCAAGGAATTCTAGTGGTTTAGTTTTGAGATTTTTTAAACAAGATTTCATTGTTATAAACTTATACGATGGATTTGAGAATTAGAGTTTATAAATTAGGGGTGAGTATGGTTCGGTTCGGTTTTGAGTAAAACCAAATTGAACCGAATTATTTCATTTTTCAAAAATCGAAACCGGTTTAAACCTATTAAAAGCAAATAACCGAAGAAGTTCACTTCTCATTTAAATTTGGGTTTGGGGTCTATTTGTTGTGTGTCCCATGGCTTTCTTTATAGGGACTCTACTTTTCCTATCTTTCAATAAAATTCAGCAATTAAAAAAAAAAAAAAAACAATACAGAATAAGTTCACTTCTCATTTAAATTTGTTACATATTTTTTTTGAAAATACAGTAGTATATATATTTCAAAACCTTTTTGTCCTGTTTGTGCCACACCATAAATATTCAAATTGCACAATACAGTAGTTTGTACCACACCAGTTTGTGCCAGTTTGTGCCAGTTCATTCAAATTGCACAAGATAATAAGTCCAGTTTGTGCCACACCATAAATATTGTATGCTCAGTAAATGGGACACTAGCTGATCATAAATGTATAATTATTGATCAACTATTTTAACATGAGAATGGCAAAAGTAACTGAAAAATAATAATTCTAAGTGTAGTGCAAATAGAGATACTGCCAAGTTGCTCCTGTATGATATTGCAAATATGACATTTTAACTCTGCAATAGCAGAAACAAATACGCCCTATTTGATCATTAGGTTTTAGGGGCATTATAAGCACATCACTACTACTGTCTCCACAAGGACCTTCTTCTGCAGGTCCTGGTGGCCAGTTTTCTGGTATTTTCTTCACTCTATTTCTCCAATCAATTATTGTTAGTTTTATGTATCACTACTCCACTGCTTTGAATTGATTGCTCTTGTTCTTAGATTGTGAATTATGCAAGCTGCCCACATGGAATCAACTTTGATTTACAGATTTTTTTTTTAGAACAAAAGCAAATAACTCAAATTTCTGACAAAAGTCTAATGTAAAATACAAAATTATATGCACTTATATATACAATAAATCATAATAAATAGAAACAATAATTAAAAACTATATACACGTATTTGGCTCTATCACAATTCACACACAGACTGTCAACCAAGGGAGGCTGGTGCCTTAGGCAACTTAGACGGTTGCCTAAGGCCCCAACTAAAATTAAAGCACACAAATAATTTTACAAATAAAAAATAACTAAAACTAATTAAACACAAGCACAGTACGTTAAATGAAGTGTGCCGTGTTGTGGCATGCCGTGTCATACCGTACCGTATTATATTTGTATGGAATCGTGCTTTATCGGAAAGCGACCTAATTTACATGTTTAATTAATATTAGACATGTCTAATTTAATATTTTTTAAACGCATTCAAAGTCTCATTATTTCTCTTACAATATAGGAGATCTTGACGTCGATCAGAGTCTTGCGAAGCAAACAAGCCACTGTCCTCATCCCCTGAACTATGATATTTTTACAACCATCAACTTCAAACTTGGACAACCTGCAACAGCCTCTCCCCGATTGCTATCAAACCCATATCAGTCAAATCTGTAGAATTCTTAACGGAATGAGAGTCGAGTCCTCTACACAAAGCAACCCTATCAAGCTAGGACTTAACAGCCAAAACAAACACCGTAAAATTGTCCCAACTTGAGAAGTTTGAGATTTGGACACTTGGTTTTAAGCCTCTCCAAAGCTATAGCACTATCTCTTACGTTCTTACAAACGTCAAGAACCAACTCTTCAAGCAAAGGCAATCCGCTAAAAAGCTCTATCAAAGTCTCTCAACTGATTCCGACGTCCTCTAAAGTGAAGCCATCGCTTTCTGGATCTCCTCTCGTATTAGCCAAAGACAACGTGTCGGCTAAATGGAGCAACGATAGTTTAGGACAATTCAACGCAATAGCCAATAGAGCTTCATCACCAATGAATCCAATGTACATGGAATCAAACATACAAGCAACCAGGAAATTGCTTAGATTCAGACAGGCTGCGGTGATTTCCTAAATCTCGTTAGTCTTAAAACCCTCGCTAAATGATACCGTTAATTGGTAGAGATTTTTTTTTATAAACATTAAAATAATAGTCATATAATTTAAATTTAAAACAAAACAATGTGTTGCTAAAAACAGTCAACTTAGACGGTTGCCTAAGGCCCCAACTAAAATTAAAGCACAAAAATAATTTTATAGATAAAAAATAACTAAATACTAATTAAACACCATCACATAATTACGTTAAATGAAGTGTGTTGTGTTATGCCGTGCCGTGCTGTGCCATACTATATTTGTACGGAATCATGCTTTATCGAAAAGTGACTTAATTTACATGTTAATTAATATTAGACATGTCTAATTTAATATTTTTTAAACACATTCAAAGTCTCATTATTTCTCTTACAATAGGAGATCTTGATGTCGATCAGAGTCTTGTGAAGCAAACAAGCCACCGTCCTGATCATCCCCTGAACTATGATATTTTTACAACCCTCAACTTCAAACTTGGACAACCTGCAACAGCCTCTCCCAATCGCTATCAAACCCATATTAGTCAAATCTGCAGAATTCTTAACGGAATGAGAGTCGAGTCCTCTGCACAAAGCAACCCATCAAGCGGGGACTCAACAGCCAAATAGACACCGTAAAATTGTCCCAACTTGAGAAGTTTGAGATTTGGACACTTGGTTTTAAGCCTCTCCAAAGCTATAGCACTATCTCTCACATTCTTACAAACGTCGAGAACCAACTCTTCAAGCAAAGGCAATCCGCTAAAAAGCTCTATCAAAGTCTCTCGACTGATTCTGACGTCCTCTAAAGTGAAGCCGTCGCTTTCCGGATCTCCTCTCGTATTAGCCAAAGACAACGTGTCGGCTAAATGGAGTAGCGATAGTTTAGGACAATTCAACGCAATAGCCAGTAGAGCTTCGTCACCAACGAATCCAATGTACATGGAATCAAACATACAAGCAACCAGGAACTTGCTCAGATTCGGACAAGCTACGGTGATTTCCTCAATCTCGTTAGTCTTAAAACCCTCGCTAAACGACACCGTTAATTGTTAGAGAATTTTTATTTTTATTTTATAAACATTAAAATAACAGTCATATAATTTAAATTTAAAACAAAAACAATGTGTTGCCAAAAACAGTCAACTTAGACGGTTGCCTAAGGCCCCAACTAAAATTAAAGCACAAAAATAATTTTATGGATAAAAAATAACTAAATACTAATTAAACACCATCACATTACATTAAATGAAGTGTGTCGTGTTATGTCGTGCCGTATCGTGCCATGCCGTACTATATTTGTACGAAATCATGCTTTATCAGAAAGTGACCTAATTTACATGTTTAATTAATATTAATTAGACATGTCTAATTTAATATTTTTTAAACACATTCAAAGTCTCATTATTTCTCTTACAATAGGAGATCTTGACATCAATCAGAGTCTTGCGAAGCAAACAAGCCACCGTCCTTATCCCCTGAACTATGATATTTTTACAACCCTCAACTTCAAACTTGGACAACCTGCAGTAGCCTCTCTTGATCTCTATCAAACCCATATAAGTCAAATCTACAGAATTCTTAATAGAATGAGAGTCGAGTCCTCTGCACAAAGCAACCCGATCAAGCTAGGACTCAACAACCAAACAAACACCGTAAAATTGTCCCAACTTAAGAAGTTTGAGATTTGGACACTTGGTTTTAAGCCTCTCCAAAGCTATAGCACTATCTCTCACATTCTTACAAACGTCAAGAACCAACTCTTCAAGCAAAGGCAATCCGCTAAAAAGCTCTATCAAAGTCTCTCGACTGATTTCGATGTCCTCTGAAGTGAAGCCGTCGCTTTTCGGATCTCCTCTCGTATTTGCCAAAGACAACGTGTCGGCTAAATGGAGCAGCGATAGTTTAGGACAATTCAACGCAATAGCCAATAGAGCTTCGTCACCAACGAATCCAATGTACATGGAATCAAACATACAAGCAACCAGGAACTTACTCAGATTCGAACAGGCTACGGTGATTTCTTGAATCTCGTTAGTCTTAAAAACCTCGCTAAATGACACCGTTAATTGTTAGAGAATTTTTTTTATAAACATTAAAATAACAGTCATATAATTTAAATTTAAAACAAAACAATGTGTTGCCAAAAACAGTCAAGTTAGACAATTGCCTAAGGCCCTAACTAAAATTAAAGCACAAAAATAATTTTATAGATAAAAAATAACTAAATACTAATTAAACACCAGCACATTACGTTAAATGAAGTGTGTCGTGTTATGCCGTGCCGTATCATACCGTGCTGTACTATATTTATATGGAATCATACTTTATCGGAAAGCGACCTAATTTACATGTTTAATTAATATTAGACATGTCTAATTTAATATTTTTTTTAAATACATTCAAAGTCTCCTTAGCCGCCTATGGTGTCAACATGTTAGCAAGAGAAATAATCTCGTAAAAAAAAGTGGGCCCAAAAGAATAACTAGGATTACTTTGAAGTTTGAAGTGCTATATATCACATGCATGTTTGAGTAAGATATATAGAACCGGGGCATAACAGGGTAGTGGACTAGACTAGGATACAAATATATCCCCCTAACCGGGTAAAAAAACAATGTTGGAAATCAAATATATTTCTCTTCATCAATAATGCCTTAACCGTGTAAGTGATATAGCACACGAACAATTCGAAGCAAACAGTCAATTATTTTGTTGATCTACGTACATATACTATAATAACATGCATCAACTTTGTTGATCCTTATAAATATACCGAAATTGGAAGATAATCGGTGGTGGACTCAATAATTTTAATCAAGTTGGGCACTTGAACAAAAGTTGGGCACTTGAATAAAATAATAATTATATAAAAAAAATACTGAAAAATTAAGGTCATAGTAAAATGAGTTTTTTTTTTATTTATTTTTATTTTTTTATAAAGAAAAATTGATGATATAATGAAGTTTAGATATATATAAAAAAAAAATAGAACACTTATTCAAGATGAACTAAATAATCTTACATCCAAAAAGAAATAAAAACAAGAAACATGATATTAAAAATAAATAATAACAATTAAAACAACATAAACAATTAAAAATTACAATATTTATCCTTAAAATAATAAATTACAATCTAATTTTATAATAAGAATTTTTTTTTTTTTGTATTTATAATGAATTCACTTTAAATTTATACAAAAATAATTGATTAATAAATATTGCTAAACATGTTTTTGATTTTTTTTATTCTTCTAATTATTGATAAATTATTGATTTATTGATTCTAAAAATATTAAAACTATATATATATAAAATATATATATATATATACTAAGGATAAACTAAAATGAATCATAATAATATATGGATTATTTTAGTACAATAAATTAAAATTTGAGATTTTAGGGTTTATTGATTAGATGGATGTGTTAGATATGTCAAACTAAAATTATTAAAATAATAAAAGTTCAAAATAATAATAGATAATTTAATATAAAATAAAATTGAATTAAGTAGCCACAAATTAAAGTTAGTTAAGAAGTTGATAATAACGAAAAGAGAAAGTGAATTGTTTTGTTATGTACTTTATAATTGCTAATTGCCGTATCATTTCTCTTACGTCGTCTTTTAAAACAGTTTATATATTATTGTGATTGAAAAATATGACATAGAAATTTGACAATTTACATCATTTTGATATATTTTGGAGCATGACAGGAGCTATGGGATTATATTACTATGGACTCCGAGACACCACGGCTGCATATGCTGTCAACTTGCTCAACTTAATTCTAATTTTTACATTTATTTTCAGCATCAGTCTTCGGTAATAATATATATATATATATATATATATATACACACACGTATTTTAATTAAATTTGTATTTATATCTATGTTTGAGTTTGGTCTATTTATCAAGTGTTTCATACAATTAACTAAGGGGTCGTTTGTTTTTTTCACTTAAAACTTAATGGGTCTGAACTTATTAAGTTGTTTTATTTGTTTTTTTAAGTGGTTAAATAACTTCAAAATATATAAAAAAACAACTTAAAATAAAAAGTAAAAAATCCTAACTTTTAACTTAATTTCAAATCACTGTATTACAATTAAAATATTATCTTCCAAGTCTATCATTCCAAAAAGATATATTTCCAAATTTATCTTAATTTGATATGGTATATAATTTTTTTTTTCTTTTAACATATTTCTTATTTTAAACAAGTTTTAGAAAAGAAAAGAAAAGAAAAAACCCTAATTACTTCTCATACTAACATTTTTCAGAGATTGAACAATTGAATTTCTCTCCTACCAAATCCCGATAAGAACTCTTTTTTATTTTTATTTTAGACTATTCTTATAGTGCTCAATAAATTTGTCTATCATATTGAGTATATTTTGTGGCTTGAAGATGTTATAAAATAATTGTATATAAAAAATTCAAAAACCTTTTTTTTTATTTGGTTTCCGGTGCAAATGATCCAGGAAACCAAAAAAACAAAAATGGTTTCATGAATTATATACACCAGAAACGTGGACAACATACAAAATTGAACTTGAACTTTTTTTTTACAATAAATTGAACTTAAACTTTGTTTGCAGAACATGCAAAATCATATTCTTTGATGAATTTTTTATTTTGTTAAATTGAAATTTGTTTTTAGAAAAATATACAAAATGTTATAAGAATGGTGCATATTAAATTACTTCTTTTAATTAGTATGGGGATAAATGTAAAATTATTTATTTTCAGATAATTTTATTTTTAAAAAACAAACATGTTGACAGTACATTCAGATGTGAGAAAAACAAAAACAGACATGTTATTTAGGTTCAGATTTCAGTCCCTATTCAGTTTTCAGAAAAATTCAGGACTGTTCAGTCTTCAGACAAAAAAACAAACGACCCCTAAGTGTATTTGCTTTTGTAGAATAGAAAAATTAAGATTAAATACTATGGAAGGCAAATTGAAAATTTTGGGAGCCATATATCCTGTGTGTGGGAGGAGCGTTGACAACGAGTCTGTATAAGGGCAAGGATATAATTCATTTTAGTCGATCAAATTTCCATTTCTCCAGTAGTACTACCACAATCAACACTAGACACCATTGGACACGTGGCACATTTTTATTAGATGGGAGCATAGTTTCTTATACTAGTTGGTACATGGTGAAGGTACCCATTCCATGCATGCCCAATTCAATCAAATATATACATTCTGTTTTCCACCGAAGATTCTCACCCGTTTCTCACAAAATTTTAGTTGAAAACTATTATTATCGGTGAATGAATTTCTACATGAACAGGTAAAAATGCAGACAGTATTTCCATTCAAATTTACATCCACCATGTCGACATGCATGGTAACATCTTTGCAATCGACGGTAATAGGATTATGTATAGACACGACTCGCCCACTATTTCTTTCGCTAAAGACTCCAGATTCAAACATAACTAAAACAACAACTTTGATGAAGAAACCTATCCGCAAAAATGAAATTCCACATCTTTTCTTTATCAGAAATGGTGAAACGTTAGAAGATGTCACCCGAACCCGCCTATCAATCCTGCAAAAAAATATATTCCGACAATTCTCATCAACAATTACACTCGAGTCATACTTATCAATTATTATGACACTTTACGAGGATACAAGTATACAACTTTGATAATTAAGAAAGTTGTTGGTTAAAAAAAAAAACATATTGCTTTGTTTGAATAATCCAATGTTATTGACCATGCTGGTAGCTGTACGTTGATCTCATCAAGTCTCATATTTACTTGACATTAGAGGCAGACCTTAATGGAGGGTTGACTCGGAGACGGGCTTTAAAAAAAAAAAAAAAAAAAAATCTCGCTCTCTCTCTCACCTCACGTCACACGTCCCTCTCATGCATGATGCACCTCAAAACCACACCTCTTGTTAGGTCGATAAATGTTCATATTTGAGACCCCTAATTGTTTTATGTGATGTTCTTGAGAGAAATTGGATATTTTAATGTGTTTGTTGAGATTGTGCAGGAGATATCTCTTAGAATGAATTCAAAGATAAAAAGGTAATTTTAGAGAATTTTAGAGAAATACACATGAAAAACATCCAACTTGTGAAGAACATATCTCTGTCCACATATTGAACTAGGTTACGATCCACATATATTTGGAAAGCCCCAGATGTTTAGTTTCCGGAAAACTTTACGGTTTGTCAATTCAAATTTTTAAGAGGGAATTATGGCCGTTTTAGAGACTGATGGTTAGAGCTGAAAAGTATTCCGCATGTCCTAACAGGAAGAAATCTGAATTTGACAAAAATTAAGAGAAAAATTTCCAAATTGAATGCTAAAGGTTCTAGAAAGTCAATGGATGATTGTGACGTTTTCCCAACTCAATTAGAAGTCAAATTATCAAAAGGGAAAACCAACTTTGGGAAGAAATCTTATTCTTTGATTTATAAGAATTTCCTACTTGGTGGATTTCATAAATCAAAGAGAATTGGGAGCTCACAATGAGAAGTCACCTATAAGAGCATCTTCAATTCAAGAGTGGTTTGTGAAAAAAAAAAATGTCACATAGGATAAATAGACGGTCTATTAAAAAATGTATCTTCAATGCAGTTGTGCATATTCAACCTTACGTTGATGTGGCAAAAAAAATATTATACATTGTTAACATGACTGTCAACTTTCAGACGGCCTGTTGCACAACTATTTTTTCGGTTGACTCAGCAAGTATTTAAGATTGACATTTATTTTTCACCTAAGTTTGGTAAGGAAATAAAATAAAAAGAAAAAAGGGAAAAAAAAATTGGGCATATCATTAAAAATAATTGTGTTTTAAACATAAGCATAGGAGAACAAATTTTGAGTTGATTGTCAATCAAATCTATATTTATACCATATAGAAAGAAAGTCTGTTAACATTGTTGTCATATCAATGGTTTTTGGTATACAAACCACTTTTGCATTGGAGATGCTCTAAATACCAAGAGTTGTCTACAAGGGAAGGGGGTCTTGGGTTGGAGACTGAAGATCGAAGACTCCATCAATATTCTCACTACAAAAATAAAATGGTCTTCAACGACGGCTAAATGTCATCGAAAAAGACGTTTTCCCATCGAAAAAAAGTAGTAAAAAATACGCTCATCGAAAATAAACTTTAACCGACGAGCCGTCGGTAATAGTATTAAAAAAAATGGTCAAAGCCGTCGAAAACACCACTTTTTTCGATGGTCATTGACTGTCGATAATAGTAATAAAAAAATGATCAAAATTTATTGTATTTTCGACACTCCACCGCACCATAGACCCTTCTTAAGGAACCCCAACATCGACCAAGTACACCCCACATCACATACTATTTATATATAAACTATTGATATATTTTGTACATTATTTAATTGAATCTATATTATGCATACTATTTAATATGTTTTAATATTGTTTTTCAAATTAATATTTTGTTAAAATATTCCCCTATCCGATAGAAAAGTATGACTTGTTTTTACCATTTTGATACTATTGGTTCCGGGAACCGGAATCAATATCCATGCAGCGGAAGGGCGGTGGGCCTGGTTTTTAAAAAATTTTGTAAAAACAAAAAAACGTTTCAGCCGGATCGCTGTGATTATATTGATTCTAATATTTAACTATAAATAATAAGGAAGGAAGTAGTTACCCTTGTAGACTTTCCGTGATTCGCTCGAACCGAATTCCTCCACTGTAGAATCTTTGTGATTCCCTCAAACCAAGTTCTTTCACACCAAAGAACTGATGAGTGGGCGTCTCGGTATTGAACAGAAAAATTCGACTCTCGAATTTCTGTACTTGCTGTGTACTCAACACTTGAGACAACCAGAAAAATATTGAGAGACTCTCACAACATTCTTTAGAGGCTTAGATCTTAAAAGTAATTTTTCTCTTTTGTTGTCACTCTCTCTTGTTAAGAACTTGTGTTTCTCTCAAAACAAGAACCCTTCTTGTCTTGTTTTTATGAAGCTCAAAAAATGAATCAACTCAAAGATATATATATATATAAAAGAAAACTCTTTGTATCCTTCTTAAGTATATGGGAGAGAGAGAGAGAGCTAGGGTGGTGATAATTATTAAGAACAATAATAGTACTATGGTGGGTGGTATATAGAGGCATAGAATAGGAGCTTGTATTCCACATTGCTTTTAATGCAATGTACAAAAAAACCACAACAAAAAACTGCACTAGTTGAAAAGCAAGAAGACTTGCTTCCCGTGCATCCCAATTTTTGACCATTGATGATAATAATTTAACCCACCCCTTATTGACTATTGAACAACAATAATACCCATCTCTTTTATTGACTATTGACAACAATAATGTAAAAGAAATCTTTTGGGTGGTGCAACTTTCACCGCCGGCACCCTATATATATTGAAGAGAAACTTAGTTTTTATTTCACTTACTTTTGCACTGAAATCAGATGCAATAATATATACAAAAGTAGTGAGAGCCAGCTCACCTTGAAATTAGGAGCCTAAGCAAATTCAAACTAATAGATAACAGAACCTACTCTAAAGATAAGTAACAACTATTTATCTCTTTTATTTCAAACTACCTAACAAGATAGAAAACATTTCTGTTAACAAACTCCAACACCCCCCCTCAAGTTGGGTTGTAAATGTTTAACATGCCTAGCTTGGATCTCAGTTCTTCAAACCTAACTCTAGGTAGAGCTTTGGTTAGTATGTCTGCTGTTTGAACTGTAGTGGGAGTATACTCCAGGTTGATAATTCTTCCTTCAACTTTCTCCTTAATAAAATGTCGATCGATTTCGACATGTTTGGTCCTGTCATGATGAACAGGATTCTTAGCAATACTTATAGCAGCTTGGTTGTCACATCTTAGCTCAATAGCTGCTTCCATTGGTACTCTAAGTTTAGTCAATAGCCTCTTCAACCATATTCCCTCACAAATTCCATGGGCCATTGCCTTGAATTCTGCTTCTGCACTACTACGAGAAACTACAGATTGTTTCTTGCTTCTCCAGGTGACCAGATTTCCCCAAACATAAGAGCAATACCCAGATGTGGATCTTCTGTCACTCACAGACCCTGCCCAGTCAGCATCTGAAAAAACTCTAATTCCCTTACATGTATTTTTCTTAAAAAATAAACCATTACCAGTTGTCATCTTCAAGTACCTCAGTATACGATGTAATGTACTCATGTGTTCTTCAATTGGACAGTTCATAAATTGGCTGACATAGCTCACTAGAAACCCAATATCAGGTTTGGTATGGGAGAGATAGATAAGTTTCCCTACCAGCCGTTGATATCTTCCTTTTTTCACTGGTGGACTGTCCTTGCAGCTTCGAACTTGCTAGTAGGATCCATAGGTGTATCTGCTGGTCTACAATCTGTCATTCCAGTATCTTTCAACAGGTCCAAAATATATTTCCGTTGTGTAATGGTAATTCCAGCCTCTGACCTTGCCACTTCCATACCTAGGAAGTACTTGAGACTGCCCAGGTCCTTTATCTCAAATTCTTTGGCTAACAACACTTCAGTCTCTGAATTTCTTCATCATGATTCCCTGTGATGATTATATCATCCACATACACTATTAGGATAGTAATTTTACCTCTTAACGCATGCTTGACAAATAATGTATGGTCGGCTTGACACTGCTGATATTGATATCTCTTGATAGCCCTAGTGAACCTCTCAAACCAAGCCCGTGGGGATTGTTTGAGTCCATATAGGGACTTTATGAGCTTACATACCTTTCTAGTGTTGATTTCAGACTTGAGACCAGGTGGAACCTCCATATATACCTCCTCTTCCAAGTTCCCATTAAGGAACACGTTCTTCACATCCAGTTGGTGTAACTTCCAGTCTAAATTAACAGCCAATGATAGTAGCACCCGAATTGTATTCAGTTTAGCTACCGGTGCGAATGTTTCCTGGTAGTCAATCCCATACGACTGAGTAAACCCCTTGGCCACTAATATAGCTTTAAACCGTTCCACGCTCCCATCTGAATTGTATTTCACAGTGAATACCCATTTGCAACCGACCAACTTTTTCCCTTTAGGCAGATCAGTCATCTCCCATGTTCCATTCTTCTCCAGTGCTCTCAACTCCTCCCACACAGCAGCCTTCCACTCAGGTATAGAAAGAGCTTCATGGATGCTGCTAGGAATTTCAATTTTAGAGAGACTTAGGGCAAATTTGCGGAAGCCAGGAGATAGTTTGTCATAAGAAATATAATTGCTTAAAGGGTGCAGGGGTCGGTTTCTGCATTCTCTAGTCCCTTTCCTTAGAGCAATCGGCTGACTTAGATCACTTGATTCTGGTTGAGAAGTGGACTCCATATCTGCAATATTCTCAATCAAAGTTTCTGCATCTATGTTAGTGCTTTGGACTGGTGGATCAGGTTTAGAATCCTGGCCTTGCTGAATATTATTTTGGGACACAATATTTCTTTGAGTTGCCTTTTTTCGGGAATACACAATAGTTGTAGGGTTTCTATCAAACTGTGTGACACTAGCTGGATATTTAGACTTTTAATCAGGACTTTGTTGAGTGGACAAATCAGGTATTTGACTCCTATTAGAATTTTCCTTGGTTTGAATTTGAATTGGAATTTGAATTTCAGGATCAGGTTCTAGAAAAGGATAAATACTAGTAGAAGGATTAGTATTTGACTATTTCCTAGTTTGAATTTTATCTGGAAAAACAGACTCTGGATTAGGATAAGACTGAATTTGAATTGGAGGAATTTGATTTGAATGAGGATAATGATTAGGATGATTAGGAATTTGAATTTCAGACTCTTTATCACTTTGACCAAACCCAAGAGATTCACTCCTATTGGGACTCAAAAACTGGAATTCTGCTCTCTCATCCCTACGAAGTGACTCACTCCTATTGGGACTCAAAAAACTGAAATTCTGCTCTCTCATCATATACCCCTTGAATTTCAGTTTTATGATACCAAGGTTGTGTTTCGAGAAACATAACATCCATAGACACATAGGTTTTTCTCTGTGTAGGATAGGGCTGTCAAAATGGGTCAACGGGTTGACACAACCCGTTTACTTAAACGGGTCAACCCGTTTAGCCTCAACCCGACACGACCCGTTTAAATAAACGGGTCAATCCCTTGTAACACGACATGACCCGATTAGTTAAACAGGTCACACGGGTTGACCCGTGACACATTTATAATTGTTAGGTCAGGTTGGGTCAAGTGGTTCTTGAATTGCTTGACCCATTTAATTCATAAAACATACAAGAGAAAAACTAGAAAAAAAAAAAAGAAAAAAAATTCTTGTTCATAATTGTTCTTTAAAACATTTTTAAAAATAAAAATAATTAAAGAATCTGTTCATTATTGGGAGATCTGGACATTATCATCGTCCATTAAAAGATTTTTAAAAAATGAAAAGAGTTTTAAAAATTAAAATAAATGACAGAATTTTTTTTTAAATAAAATAAATAATTTTTTTTGGGGAGATGTAGGATCTCTATCATCATCATCATCATCATCGATTTAAGAAAAAAGAAGAAGAAAGAACACAGAAAATTTTCGCACATCATCATCATCAAACATTCAAACACTACACTTTTCTCCGTTTGATTTGCATCACCGCTTACACACCAATTCATAACAAGCTGCTGGTTTTATAAAGAATTTTTATTTTAGAAAACTAGATCTGCGTTTGAGAGAGGAGAGATGAGAGAGGAGAGAGTGAGAAACCAAAGAAAAGAGAAAATTTGATTTAAATGAATGTGAGGGTTGGCTAGGGTTTCAACATTAAGTTAAATATCTATGTAAAATTTCAGTTATATCCCTATACAATTTAAAATTACAAACATACCCTATCTGATAAACAAGTTAACGAGTCACCCGCTAACCCGTTTAGTGAACCCGACACGACCCGTATAATAAACAGGTCAAACGGGTTGACCCGTTTATGACCCGAACCCGTTTAAAGCCAACCCGAACCCGTTTAACAACCTCGGGTTCGTGTTGGGTTCACGGGTCGCGGGTCATTTTGACAGCCCTAGTGTAGGACAGTAGCATTTGTAGCCTTTTTGTGTAGGGGAATATCCTATAAAAAAAACATTTGACTGATCTTGGGTCAAATTTGCTACGGTTTTGAGAGTGTATGTGAACAAAAACCGTGCATCCAAAGACTCTAGGTGGAATTTTAGAGATAAGCTGATTATGAGGATAAGCCTGAATTAACATTTGATTAGGGGTCCGAAAATTCAGAACTCTAGATGGCTGTCGGTGACTGTGAGGACAGCCTTTCCCCAAAAATGTGTAGGTACATTCATGGCTAACAGTAAAGACCTAGCAACCTTTAATAAGTGCCTATTTTTTCTCTCAAACACTCCATTCTGTTGAGGGGTGTCAACACAAGTGCTTTGATGGACAATTCCTTCGTCTAATAAATAATTTCCCATAATTAAATTAAAGTATTCTTTACCATTATCAGTTCTAAAGACTTGAATCTTAGTCTAAAATTGGTTCTTAATCATTCTATTAAAATTCTGGAAAATTTATCCAACCTCAGATTTCTCCCTCATTAGATATATCCAAGTTATTCTAGTATGATCATCGATAAATGATACAAACCATCTAGCTCCTGTGATATTATTCACCCTAGATGGCCCGCAAACATCGCTATGGATTAGATGGAATGGATGAGACAGTTTATGTGCATGTTGTGGAAAATTTTGACGTGTATGTTTGGAATACTGACAAATTTCACAATGAAACTGACTATGATTTTTATTATGGAATAATTCTGGAAACATTTTGCCAAGGTACATAAAGTTGGGGTGACCTAAACGATAGTGCCACAACATTACAGTACACTGATTATTCAACTTAACTGGACTACTGGACTGATTCCTAAGTGACACATACCCACTAGTTTGAGGTAGTGTATCCCGAAAAACTTCAACTTGGAGAATATAGAGCCCAGAAATTAATTTAGCACTGCCAATCATCCTCCCCGAATCCAAGTCCTGAAAAACACAATGATCAGGGGAAAATTTAGTAACACATTTCAAGTCCTGTGTGAGTTTACTGATAGACAATAAATTACAGTCTAGATTAGGGTGTAAGGTAATAGTATCAGAGATAGTCACCGAACCAATCCCTGCTACTTTTGAAACAGATCCATCTGCAACCCTTACATTAAGATTACTAGAACACAACTCATAGTGGTCAAATAATTTAGCATTTTCTGTCATGTGATCTGTGGCACCTGAGTCCACTATCCATGAACTATTCTCCTTTTTCACAGTAAGGGCATTTAGAAAAGTACAGTATGTGTTATTGAACAACTTTTGTAGAAGGTCCATCTGCTTTTTGCTAAACAGATTGGATTCGGTTGAACTACTGTCATCTCCAGCCACCATATTGCCTCGAATTTCTCTGTCATTTAAGAATCGTGGTTTCCAATCTGCTGCTTTTCCATGGAGCTTCTAGCAAATTTCTTTGGTATGCCCTAGTCGTCGACAATGATCGCACCAAGGTCTCCCTTTTCTTGGTCGATTGTCACTTGATTGGAACTGAGTGCCTCTAACTGCCAGGGCAGAATTCTCACTGATTACATTGATGTTTTCTGCCTTGAATTGTGGCCCCATCATGACTTTCTTCCTACTTTCTTCTCTACGAACCTCTGAGAAGACTTCACGAATCCTAGGAAGAGGTTTTGTTCCCAGGATTCTTCCTCTGACTTCATCCAAGTTCTTGTTCAAGCCAAGTAGGAATTTGAACACTCTTTTTTGTTCCACGATCTCCTTGTACAAAGCCTCATCTTTAGTGCAGGTCCACTTATGTTTTTCAAATACATCCAATTGTTGCCAATGTCGCATCAAGGAATTAAAGTATTGTGTAACATTTAATTCCCTTTGCTGTAGGTCATGTAGGATGCTTTCTATTTCGAACAATTCTGAGGTATTATCATTGCTAGAATATGTTTCTTTGGCAGCCTCCCAGATCTCCGTGGCTGTTTCATAAAGTAAGAAGTTCTCTCCAATGTCGTTGTTCATAGAATTGATTAACCACGACATTACCATACTGTTCTCCATCTTCCACTGCTTGTATGCTGAGTCCTCCTTCCTGGGTGACTCCGCTGCTCCAGTAATGAAATCATCTTTGCCCTTGCCGCATATAAACATCATTACGGATTGGGACCATTGAAGATAATTCTGCCCGTTTAGTTTGTGACCAGTGATGGGCAAATGATGAAGATTATTATTGTTACCAGAACCTCCAAAATTAGTAGAAGAGGATGGTTCTGGGGAAGAAGTAACGGAAGAGGCAGGATTGGCTATTCCGTACTTTGTCATATGAGGGAATTAGGTTTTAGAGAGTGCTCTGATACCATGAAGAGAAACTTAGTTTTTATTTCACTTATTTCTGCACTGAAATCAGATGCAGTAATATATACAAAAGTAGTGAGAGCCAGCTCACCTTGAAACTAGGTGCCTAAGCAAATTCAAACTAATAGATAACAGAACTTACTCTAGAGATAAGTAACAACTATTAATCTCTTTTATTTCAAACTACCTAACAAGATAGAAAACATTTCTGTTAACAAACTCCAACATATATATATATATATATATATATATATTAAACAATCAAATTGTAATATATATAATAAAATAATCAAGCAATTATATTATATATATGATTAAATAATCAAAATATTATTTAATATATATAATTAAATAATCAAACATTATTTAATTAATAAAACAATACATAAACTTCTTTATGTATAAATGATTAATTCCAAATTAATCACTAAGCCTCAGTATACCTTAATGTTCAATACAGTGTTATAGAGATGGTATGGGGACACATGGACCTATAATTTCAAGCTCCAATAAATCTTCAATATTTAATTAAACTCTTTAATTAAATATTAGATTTATTAATTCCAGATTTGTTCCACTAAAAAACTGGAACTGCACTCTTGTCATTATAGAATTAATTACTCGAATAGGAATTGAACAGTCCATTGATATAATCATTACATATAGATCAATCCTCCATAAACAGTTCGTAATATGAGCTAGGTTCAAATCCATTGACCTCTCAAGTACGTCTTTATCCTTGAGTGCCTGTGATTCTCTAATGAACAACTATTTATGATCTTATCATAAATTGAGCGCTCTATTGTTCAAAACCCGAATCATTTACTCAAGAGAACTGTTTGTCTGCTTCAATTAAGAAGGAATGGATTCCTTCTTGTATATTATCATTCCCAGCTAAGTATATCATCATGTCTCCAAGATACAAGGTTTTTAGGTTTGGCAATTAGAGCAAACCATATCGAGTAAGTCAAAAGACACAACTCTATAAGTAGGAGTCTGTTAAATACTCAGGATTAAGATCGTTCCATATATGACCATCTGATTGATAAAAGGGAATACTTTATTTCAAGACAGAGATTATTAAAGATTCTAATTTATCGTGTCCGCGCCTTGTATAATCTTATTATACAAAGTACCTTCATTCTAATGTCACCACATCAACAGTTCGGATAAAACTGTTCCATTCTTAATGGGAATGAACCTTACTAGTAATTTTAATTAATTAAAGATCCCAACTTTAATTATCAATTACAGACAATTAAGATTATTATATTAAACATAATCCTCATGTATATAACGACTTATACACTATGTTTAATATTACATTTAATAATCATGGAATTTTATGTTATTAATACACTATTAATAACATTAAATGCATACAAATATATAATAGAATGTCAATCTAATTATTAATTCAGCAAAAGATTAACAACACATGTTCTTAGGGCATTATCCCCAACAGATACAGCTTCATATTTCAATAGGTAAATTATATCCATATTTATTTATTTATTTATAATCAACATTTTATTGAAAAATTAATAATT
Source organism: Acer saccharum (assembly GCA_030490815.1). Classification (NCBI taxonomy): domain Eukaryota; kingdom Viridiplantae; phylum Streptophyta; class Magnoliopsida; order Sapindales; family Sapindaceae; genus Acer; species Acer saccharum. Next base: position 11,822,209 of record CM059878.1, read on the forward strand.
TAAACTCATTTCAGTAAAATTTGTAATTATTTTGTATAATATACAAATAGATATTACAAAAAAAAAAAATAAAAAAAAATTAGAGCATTCTTTTTAATTTTAATTTTAATTTTTTTTTTTGTTATTGTTGTGTTTAGTAGATATAATTAAAAATAACTAAATCGTATTGTAATTATTAATAATTTTGCTATATTTCATACTTGGTTAATTTAGCCCGATGTATCCTTAGAGCAGACTTCTTATTAGTGATCGTTATAAATTATTAGTTTTTTTAATAAATTATGATATTTCAAAATTGAACCAAAATACTTGGCGAAACAATTCATAGAGTGATTTCGCTAAAAAATAGTGACAAAAAAATAGTACATATAGGGATGCATTTAAAATATTGACCTCCAAGTCATTTTTTTTAAAAAAAATTTATGTAGTGTATAAATTATCACATACATAAATATATTTCATTACAATTTATTAATTAATATTATAATATTTAACTAATTATTTTATTTCATGACAATACCGTAACAAATAATGTACAAAAAAAAACCAAATCATTCGACTATTTCTAACAGCCATTGAGCTATTGGAAATGTGGTATTACTTCTTCCATCATTTTTTACGGTACTATTTACAGGTTTTGAAAAACAAAATAGGTGCAACGGAATGGTGGACCCAGATTTAATTTTCTATAAAACTAAACTGTTTTACTGATTTGTTGTGGTCATAATGATTCTAATATTTAATTATAAATAGTAAGGAATGAAATCGTTACCCTTGTAGAATTTTCGTGATTCCCTCGAACTAAGTTCTTCCACACCGAATCTCCAACACTAAATAACTGATGGATGGACGTCTTGATATTAAACAAAAAATATCAATACTCGAATTTCTGTTCTTATTGTGTACTCAACACATGAGACAACAAAAAATATTGACAGAAATTTTCTAGAGTCTAAGATCTCAAAAATTATTTTTCTTTGTTTTCTTTCTCTCGCTGTTTCTCTCTATGTGTGCTATCTCACTCTCTCTTATTGAAGTAGGAGAGGTATTTATGGATTTTCACATAGAAGCACGTACAAAGTTGGAGCATTATTACTGCTTTCTTTCTTTTGTATTAATAAAACATTAATAATTAAAAGTTTATTATTAATATTGGTAGGGCGGCGGCACCACTTAACAAAAATAATACAAGATTGTTGGGGTGGCGCAAATAAAAAACAAGAAGATAATAATGGGCGCATGAGTGGTGCGTGCAACACTCTATAAAACAATTTAAAAGAAAAAAAAAATAATTATTATTTTATATATAATATTAAATAATCAAATTATTATTATATACTAATGTAATAACCAAAGGCAGAGCCAGGATTTTGGCTTTAGAGGGGTCAAGACAGAAATTAATATTAAAGGTAATGTAAGAAAAATATATTAATATATCCAAATGTAATACCGTTTAATCTTTAAGTTAATGATACAAATTATGTAAAGTAAACCATAAGAACCACTTGGTCCATCTCAAAACAAGATAAATATTGCATAATAAAATAGTAAATAAAGCCTTCTTTTTTTTCTTTTTTTTTGGTTGAAATATTATATAAATTCGGGGTTTTTTTTTTTTTTTTTTTGAGGACTCGAACCCACAACCTTATGGTGTAAGTATGAGGGGTTTACCACTAGACCAATCTCATATGGTCTAAAGAAAGTCTTAATTTATTTTAGTGAATACCTAATAAAAAATAAAAATTACATACATATATAGACGGGTTTAGTTGCTATATAGTTCATGTATAGTTGCGGTGTAATTACGAGATGAGGTTATTTCCTTTTAGTTTTAATTTCTTTTAAAATTTTAAATCTTTGATTTTTGTAGACCTTTTGATTGAAATCCTTGAAAATTAACCATATAACTATTCAGTAATCGTGTAGTCGCTGAATCCATATATAGACTATATTATGAAATAATGTATGAAATCTTAAGAAATTAAAATACTAAAAGGGAATAAGGGATTGATTTTGTCTTGACAAAACATAAATATGGAAGAAATTTATATTATGAATAACATGGGGGACAAGGTTACAATTATCCTATGCATATCCAGTGTTGCAGAAGTCGGCGACTAACGCCGACTAGGCGCCGACGAGTCGCTCGGCGGTGGTCTACCGCTGCGATTTGTTGGCAGTCGGCTGAAGTAGGCGGCTGGGGTCAAAGTCGATCATAGTCGGTCAAAGTCGGAGTAAGTCGCAGTAAGTCGGAGCAAGTCGACGCGGTGGTCAACGACTGAAGAAGTCGACTTTGACTGCCGCTCGATTTAAAAAAAAAAAAAAAAAAAAAAAAAAGGAAAGGAATCCAGGGTCTTCTCTCTTCTTCCGAATCTTCTCCTCTCCTTCGTCGCCGTTGTCGCCATCACCGTCGCCGCCGTCTGTCGAAGCAGATCTTCTCTCTCGCCGGTGGAACCTCTCTCTCGCCAACACCAACGAACATAACTCACTGAGTTGAGTTATATATTTAATTATTATTTAAAAATTATAAGTGGCTTTGGCTGGTACATTGTACTACAGCTGTATATGGCTTGTACATTGTACTACAGCTATAAGTGGCTTGTACATTGTACTACAGCTATAAGTGGCTTGTACATTATGCATAAATGGCTTGTACATTGTATTTTATACTATATTAGTTATTGTTTGAGTTAAAATACATTGATAGTTTTAAAAATACACTAATACATGGATTGTTTTAAATTTAAAAAAAAATTCCGGTTGACCGCCGATTAGCTTCCGGCTGACCGGCCGGTCGACTTCCGGCCATCTACCTAGTCCCCGACTAATCCCCGATTAATCCCCCTAGGCGCTAGTCGGTGGGTCGCCGCCCGACTAGCGCCTAGCGACTTTTACAACACTGTGCATATCTAATTATACTATAATATTATAATATGCTAACAAGTCAAATTTCTTGAATTGTGATTGGCTAAGGGGGCCATGGCCCCTATGGGGCCCCCTTGTATTCGCCTCTAGTGATAACCCATGCAATATACCGTCTTTTCTAAGTAAATATAAGTCATAGAGTACTATTTTCAAACTTGACATAAATATTTGGTAATGAAAAATTAAAAAGTGAAACTAAAATTATGTAATAAAATTATTGCAAGTATATATAATAGGAACCTACAATACAGTGATGTATACTAGTGCAATCTAAAAATAAAAAATTAAATAACTTGTAAAATCTTATCACAAGGCATATGCCCTACAACAATAGATTATTATTTTTTTAAAAGAATAAAAGTTCTATAATCAAATGACTTATGAAAGAGATGACCAAAAAAATATGCATCTAATATACCACCCAAAAAATATATATATAATTTGGTTAAATCCAATTAAATACACATTAGAAAAAAAAAAAAAAAAAAAAAGAGACTTCAAAAAGATTAATATAATATATATATATATATAGAGAGAGAGAGAGCAATACATTTTTCTTTAGGTCATCAAGTTTTATCTTCTCTAGACTCTAGCTAATTTGATTCAAGCTTCGTCTTGAAGTTTTCTCTAATATGCTTGCTTTGCCAATTGCAACTTAAATTTATCAGTTTATGCTCTGTGCCATTTTTCTTAAATCTTCCTTCGTGTGAATGTTTTGCACCATCTACACAATAGGAAAAATGTTTTGTATCAATAAAATAGTATTGATTTCTTACAGTACTTGGAAATTGGAATACTTATTCCTTGTGGAAGACCCATTTTTATTTTAAAAAAATAATACACGGAAAGATTATATATATGGAATTAACAGTAAATCTAGTTGGGAACCTACATGTTAATCACTTTGTGAGCGTCTTGCAATTCTTCATGATCAAGTATTCAAGTTTGCACCCCTTAACAATAAGAGCTTAATCAGCTCTTCCATTTCTTGCATTTTTTTTCTTCCTCCTTTAAATCATTAACAACAACATCCATCTTCTTCTCAATTGCTTTCCTGTCAATTTGTGCCTGATTTTCTTCCTATATCTGCACCAGATAAAAATTAAATAAGAGACACACTTCTAAAGTTAATAAACAATGCACAAAATTAATTTTGTAGCTAGTATTAAAATGGACAGGAATATAATAATTGGGGCGAGTTCTCTCTCCTAGGTTTGCTCTGCCCTCTCTCTACACAACCACCGCCGCCTCCAGCCTCTTCTCCGTTTGAAGCCTCAGTCCGTCGCTGGCTCCTTGCTGTGGCAGAGGGAGTCGGCGGCGATGGCGCCTCTTCGGGCGCTCTTCTGCTTTAGCTGGACCTTTCCGATCTGATGGGAGTCATCGGCGGCTGCTACGACGGCCCTGGTGTTGTCCGGCCGACCCTCTCGCGCCACCGGGCGGGTCTTTCTTCCGGCCAACATCGGCAGCGGTTAGATCGGCCGATCCTCTTGGATCTGGCCAGATCTAGAGTTTAAATTCCGATGGGAGCAGTGACGGTGGCTTTGGTGTTCGTCCCGACCGATCCTATCTGCCGGAGCACTCGCCGGCAGCCTATGAAGTCCTCCTCCTCTGATTGGTGTTGGTTTAGTCGGTTAGTTTAGGTCCTCTTTGTGAGGTTTTTAGTTTATTTTCAGTCCTCTTGTAAGGTTTTTAGTTTAATTTCAGTCCTCCCTGTGAGGGTTTTTGGGTTTTGGTGTTCTCTCCCCTGTGTGGGAGCTATAGTCTGGGCTATGCCTCGATGTATAATCTCGCTGGTCCCAGCTGTAGTATCTGTCTGGATCAGTTATCCAGTGTTGTCACTTGTTGTTACTACCAATCAAAAAAAAAAAAAAAAAAAAAAAATGGACAGGAATATTTCTAATTAATACACGACTTTAGTGAATCATTAAATTTGAATTCAATGTTACATCAATTGTCTTGAGTATAGAAATCAGTTAGTATGACTATTGGGTTGAAGTTATCTCAATAGACTCTTAATTGCAACTGGTATTATCTTGTGATAAATAAAAGTAATCAATCAATTAATTAATTAATATTAATATCTTTTGAAATTACAAAGAAAATTAATTAATTAGTATATATTATAATATAATAAATTAATTACTTAATATCAAAAAATTAAATATTTATTTATAACATTAAATAGAAACACATGTCACTTTCTTATGAAAAGAAATATGTGATTATATATGATATTTCCTTAAAAAAAAAAAAAAAAAAAAAAAAAAAAAAAAAAAAAAAAAAAAACAACCTATGATATGATTATGATAAGCTTTTCTTATATATAGTTTAATTACTATTTTGTAAGCATTTAATAGAAGGAGGTTCCACCTTGTGTGGCTTCGATTGTTTTGGGAGAAATCCCTTTACTGTTGTAATCCTTTTTGTGTTGCTTAATGAAGTTCTCGTTTTCAACACCCAAAAAAAAAAAAAAAATGGAGGACACATGACAGCTTCTAGTTGAAAAAGTCTATTATTATATTATTTCTCATGACAATAAATTTTTTTCAAATTATATAATATGATATGATATGATTTCCTATTATATGATTATATATGATATTTCCTTTAAAAAAAAATCTATGATATAATTATGATAAGCTTTTCTTATAAATAATTTTATGATTATTTTGTAAGCATTTAATAGGAGGACACATGACAGCTTCTGGTTGAAAAAGTCTATTATTATATTATTATATATGATATATATAATTAAATAATCAAATCATTATTATATATAATTAAAAATAATAATAATACATAAACTTATGTATAGGTGATCAATTCTAAACTAATCACTAAGCCTCATTATACATTAATGTTCAATACAATGTTATGGAGATGGCTTGGGGAAACATAGACCTACAATTTCAAGTTCCAATAAATCTTTAATAATTAATTAAACTCTTTAATTAAAAATTAGATTTATTAATTCTAGATTTATTCCACTAAAAAACTGGAATTGCACTCTTGTCATTATAGAATTAATTACTCGAATAGAAATCGAACAGTCCATTGTTATAATCATTACATATAGATCAATCTTCCATCAACAGTTCATAATATGAGCTAGGTTCAAATCCGTTGACCTCTCAATTACATCTTTATCATTAAGTTCTGGTGATTCTCTAATGAACAATTATTTATGACCTTATCATAAATTGAGCGCTCTATTGTTCAAAACCCGAATCATTTACTCAAAAGAACTGTTTATCTGACTTCATTTAAGAAGAAATGGATTCCATTTTGTATATTATCATTCATAGCTAAATATATTATTATGTCTCCAAGATACAAAGTTTAGGTTTGACATTATGAATAAACCATACTGAATAAGTCAAAAGACACGTACAACTCTATAAGTAGGAGTCTGTTAAATACTCAGGATTAAGATTGTTCCATATATGACCATCTAATTTGATAAATGGGAATACTTTATTTAAAACGGAGATTATTAAGATTCTAATTTATCATGTTCACGTCCTGTATAATCTTATTATACAAAGTGCCTTCATTCTAATGTCACCACATCAACAATTCAGATAAGACCATTTCATTCTTACTGGGAATGAACCATACTAGTAATTTTAATTAATTAATGATCCCAACTTTAATTATTAATCACGGACAATTAAGATTATTATATTAAACATATAATCTTAATGTATATAACAACTTATATATTATGTTTAATATTACATTTAATAATCACAAAATTTTATGTTATTAATACAATATTAATAACATTAAATGCACACAAATATAAAATATATAAAATGTCAATCTATTTATTAATGATTAACAACATTATTCTTAGGGCACATTCCCCAACACTATTTTTGTCGTTGGACACATTTTCGACGGAAAAATAGTGCCGTTGAAAAAGTGGGTCAATTAAGTTTTTTTTTTTCTTTTCTTTTGTAATTTTTTCTATTTTCCTTTTGATTATGCTTGTTCAATTAGTAAGGTCTTTTTTTTTTATTGGGCAATGCTAAATTTGTCAAATCCATAGATCGAATTTGAATGGACGATTCATAAATCTGATTACTCATTATCAAATCTTTTTTTTTTTTTTTTTGTCTTCATCCGATTCATATGTTTCTCATTTCAACAGCACAAATAATGTTGTCGAAAATGTGATTCAATTTCAACTGTACAAATTGTGCCATCGAAAATGTAAGTCATTTTCGACGGCTTATTTGACTATTTCCAATTGGCTGTCGAAATTGTGGTACAACTTTTTTTTTTTTTTTTTTATCATTTTCGACGGAGCTGATATGCCCATCGAAAAAGGTTGAATCATCGACGGCAATTAGAGCCATTGAAAATAGTTGGTTGCTAATATATCTCTTTCTTCTACCATTATTTAGTTTAGATGTTTTTATTTATTTTCTAGTTTTTATGTCTAGTTAATTTCTTTGTTAGTTAGGGCACACTTGAAGCCCTATACATGATTTCAATTTCATAACCAAGTTTTGTTTAATGAAGCGTTATTTTCTCAACATGATGATTTCAATTTCTCCATAACAATTGTTATTCTATTATTATGTTTCTTTGATTGATCACCTTAGAGCATAATTATTTTATTATAGAATCTATGTTGAATGATACAAGTTAGACACCATAAGAATCTATCCTTATCTGCAACAATTAATTGAAATAAGACCCAAAAAAGAGAGACTGATTCATGAATAAACTATGATAGATACCATGTTTTAGGGTTCATGTGATATTCATATCCTCTTTGGTCTTAATGGATTCTAATTATTAAATATAAGTAGACACAATGTTAAGTTATAATTTAGAATACACATATTTATGTAGATGTCATACAACTTACATACTAAGAGAGAATCAATTTAACTTGAGTGGGATGCCAACACCTTGTTGTGAATATTTTTATCATGTTTGGCATCATTAGCTTCATTATTGTCTATGTATTGGATGATTGTTTAGTAGTGGATAGGAGCTCCTACTAGTGTTTTCTATATATTTTTCCCAATTATTTTTCTGCTTCACTTTTATTTTTTTGTTTTTCTTTAATTAGTTTTAATAATCAATTCAAAACCCCCATTCATGTGTGTGTGTGTGTGTGTGTGTGTTAAGTGTTTTTGTTTTCTTGTTTTTAGTTAGAATAGAGTCCTAGTGTAATTAATTTATTGTGGAAACGATCCTTGCTTATTTGATATGTTATCTTTTACGATTTATGCACTTGCAAGGTTTGATAATATTATTGTTTGCTATTTTGCAACCAACACCTCTCACCTTAACGTTCATTCTCTCTCTCACATCACACGTCACAACCAAACTCCCTATTCTTCTCTCTCTTTCTCTCGCACTCACACGTACATCCCAATTGTCTCTCTCCCTCTCTATCCCCAATCTCAATTCTCTCTATTCCTAATTAATAATTATCATCATCCTTCAAGATTCTAGATTAAAAAATTGAATATAAAAATATTCATATTCTTTTTGAACAATTCTCCAATTCAAGTATTTTTAAAGTTAAAATTCATTTTTTTATAATTAATAAGTTAGGGTTTTGGGTTTATTATTTACACACACACACACACATATATATATATATATATATATATATATATTTGAAGTGGTGCAGGTGTAAGGGTTTACCATCAAACTAACTCCATCTCATCGTTTGTTATTCATAATTTTAAGTTAGTGTTTTATTATTTTTTTTATGAATTCAAAACAAAAACAACCTACATATTATTTGAACATACTTGGAAGCAAGCCCACTATAATGAATAAATGGCTTAGTTATCCTAAACAATAAAACTCAAGCCCAAATGAATCACCATGTTATATTTGGGATCCAATTGTGCTAGCTACTGGGCTGGAGCCCAAATCACTTTCTGGAATTACGAAAAACATGTATATATTTTTATTTATTTATAATTTTATCAAAGATTTCTCTAAAATAAAAAATTATAACTTTGAAAACTTCGGCCCAAACATACTCTATCGATAAATTCACGTTAACTAGCCAAATCTATGAAATCAAGAACATATATCCCCCACCACATCATCCATAATATAAAAAATTCATCATCAAACTCCATATTCATCTTCAATCAACATCAACATCATCATCATCATATATTTTAATCATAAGCAAGTACCATGAGGGTACTACTATACCCTACTCTGAGCTAGCATGAGGTCCATGAGGAGTGTTACAATTCCCTCACACAGAGGTCATTCGTTCGTTCCTAATGGCTGACACCAAAGGTTAAACCCTGACCTCAATGCTATATATAACTATATAAGTAATCCATATTATTTTTTTTTTTTTATAACATACAACTAGCGGGACCGGCGAGATGAGGCTCTACAAGCACAGTCCGGAACGCGACTCCCACTAGAGGGGAGAGACAACCCACACACCAAGGTGGGACAGGACCCACACAATGGAGGGAACACCATTCCCTAAATACACACTTGGGCCATGGATTGAACCTTGGTGGGAGAGAGTCTCAGCCAGACTCTAGCCACCAAGGCAATGGGCCTGTGTGTCCATATCGTTTTCATTAGTGTTTTCAATATCACATAATTCCATATTTTCATAAACATAACACATAAGGCAAATGGATTATGGAATCACAATTATTATCTTATTAACTCAAAGAAGACGTATTGCCAACATTAATGCAGTAACTTATAAATCATAATCTCATACACAATGCTTCATTTATGAACATGTGGAATAAGTCAATTTTTTATTTCATACCTTACATTATATAATAACGTCATTTTATATTGTTAATATCGTTTCTTATTTAAACAAACCAATGCATTGAATAAAATTATTTTCAAAATTATAAACACATCAAATTAATAAAATTCATGTTTTGTATAAAGTTTACAATTCCCTACTCTCTCATTTCATGGTCGTCATTATCCTACTAAAATTAAATAATCAATAAGGTTGTCAAAAACTTCAAGTTACTTAATTTATATTTGGATTTTATTTGTATTTTTTAAAATTATTTATGTAATTGTGGTTTATGTGGAACTCAAGAAAATATGTGATATTAATTTAATTTTAATAAAATAGATGTATATTAGTTTGTAGCCCGTATAACGTAGTTGTCATCTGATTTATGTTTTAAAATATATTGATGTCTTGTAATTTGTATTACATGAACTATACATATATATGAAATAAAATAAAATTTTATTATTATTATTATTTGAAATAATCACGTGTTCACTTAGATCCATTAAAATCCTAAATAAGTATTAAAAAACGACACAACAAAATATAAGTTTATTTTTAAAAGAGAAAAAAAAATTGAAATAGAGAAAAGTGAAACCGTAAATGAACTTAGAGGACTAGATAGGTTGTGCCGTTGTGGGGAGTTGGACAGGCAGTGCCTGGAAGTGGAAGGAGCGTGAGATGGCAGCGTTGGAGTGTCTGGATTGAGTTTTGTAATTTATATGAGCCACTTAGCCACCTACCACCATTGATAACAAAAGTAAACAGATATGCAACATATATCTTCTCATTTAAATCAAAACCAAGATTAAACTTACTACCTTAGATGAGTAACTAAGAATTGGGATGTATAGTATTACTCACAAAATAGAATTGGCTGGGCGGCTTGATGCTTTCTGCTTCTTCTCGGTGGTCTTTTGTGCTGTTGTTCTTGTTGGCTGTGTGTGGCCCCTCTCTTTTTTGTTTCTTTGTGTTGTGGTGTTCTGTTTCTTGTTGCTCCGTGCTCCTTGCTTTTTTAAAGTCGGCCTTTTCAAAAAAAAAAAAATTTCTTCACTTTCAAGCCTAACAATACTGAACTTGTATAATAGGAAAACCCTTTAAAATACTAACGCATCCTTAATTAATGCACAATTAATAAAATGTAAATTATTTAAATTGTAGTAGATAAAATATTAAAGGATATTTATGATAAATGTATCAATATACTAAGGCTAGACCTGGCACGGTTCCGGTTCGAACCGTGGAACCGAACCAGAACCGGAACCGAAAAAACCGGAACCGGAGGAGGCCGGTTCCGGTTCGAACCGCAGGTTCACGTAATTTTTATTATTATTTTTTTATTTATTTTATTTTTTAATAAATACCCCCCCCCCCCCCCCCCCCCCCCGTTTCATTTTTCCTCACACCAATTTCTTCTCAATTCTCTCAATTCTCTAATTCTAATTTCTCTCCAACACTCTCAAGTCTCCAAGTTTCCAAGGTTTTTAATATTTATTTCATTTTGTAATTGTTTTGAAGACAGTATTCAGCTTTGGTAAACAATGAGTATTGAACGGAATAGAGAACACAAAGTGTCAAACACTTAGAAAAATTGCCGTTGACAACGAGAGAATAGAAAAAATTTGCCTCAAAAAAAAAATTAGCGGTAAAAATATTTTATATATGCCTTAAACTTTGAAAGGCCATAACTTTGTGCTCAGATGTCCGAATTGGGTGAATTTTTTTTGAAATCGCATAGAATGATGCAAGGAATCCAATGGGAGCAAGCCAAAGGGCTTGTGGGCACTTTTCCGGCCCCAAAAACCCCTTTTTCATAAAAAAAAAAAAAAGTGTTTTTAAGTGTCATGTCCATTTTGAACCTCATTTAAACCTAGTAAAAAACCTTTTCCTCTCGATCCGACACCACAGCCGTGCCCGTCTTGGTCCGGAGAATTACTTTAAAGTCAGGCCTCGTGTAAATGGACACGTTTTAAAATAAATCTTTATACTACTTAAGGTTTTTGTTTGAAATATTATACTAATATTGACTGTGGTTTCAGTAGCTAGGTTGTTATTATTTTTCTTTTGCAACCATGGTTCAAGCATCCATAGCCCATAAAACTTAATAGATATAATCTTGATACTACTACTTAAATATTTTTGGTGAAATATTATACCAGTATAGAATGTGGTTTCATTGGTTAGATTGTTACTGTTTTTCTTTCGTTTCAGGCAGGCTACTTAAATATTTTAATTTAATTTTGTAATTTGTCATTTGTTTATTTTATTCAAATAATAACACAATGAATTTAATTTAATTTTGTAATTTGTAATTTATATATTTTATTTTATTCAATTACAATTTACAACTTATAAGTTACAAGTTTGGCAAATTAGAATTTAGAAGTCTTTTTTTTGTTTGTTTAATTTAAAAAAAAAAAAAAAAAAAAAAAAACCGGTTCAGAACCACCGGTTCCATGGGAACCGGAACCGGAACCGTGTCAGGTCTGACTAAGGCTGTGCTTGTAGCACGGTATTGGACATGATTGGATTATTTCTAATTATGTTCCCACATTTGGTAAGCACACCAGACTAGACAACTAATTCGGTGGGGCCCACCTCATATCCGGTTGCAACAGGACTATTTATGGACAATGCTTGGGTATTGACTGGTCAATACCCAAGGTACTGAGCCTACTAATGGGGTTGGCATGTGGTCCATTTTGAAAGAATGCAAGGAAATAAATGTAAAAAGTGAAAGAAAAAATGTCACGTGCCAACACCCCATTGGTGGGTTGGTACCCAAGCATTTTCCACTATTTAGTCTTGCCACAAACGTTGGGACTATTTTAGTTACAACCTTTTATTTTTTATTATTTTTATTTTTATTTTTTGGCTGGGACCCACTTAATATCAAAACTAGAAAAAAAAAAAATTCAAGGGGAGATGATTTTCAATTGTCAAACCCAAAAAAAATAAAAGCAAAATTGAATCATCAATCAATCATCTATCCCTACTACAACCACCATCATAATCTAAAATCCACCTAGATCAAAAACCCAAAACCCACAAATCTAGAGCCCTCCCACTATCAATTTTTTTTCTTCAACATTATCATAATGAGTTTATCACTGCATAAGGCCGTGCGATCGTTCACTGAAACCCATGGAGTCATTCGCGTCGTCGGCTTTGCCAAAGAAGAGCTATTGAGGAGACTGTCAGCGAGGAGATTGACACTATTGACAAGGAGATCGGTGTTAGATTTTGGCTCGTATTCTCAAATGAACCCAATTGAACCAAACGAAGTTGGAATGGTGTTGTTGAGAGAGATTTGGAGATCATGAAAAACTAAAGAAGTAGTTCATTTCAACGTATGGATCGCGATTTTCTGAACGATGTAATTTTTGGTGACCTGTAATGGTGCAGGGTGCGGCTGGCCAGCATTTGACCTGAACCTTAGTCAATCATAAGGATGCGTAGAACGGGAAATCTTCGATGGAAAAGGAAAGTATTCTTTTGGGAAGTTCTTGTGCTTGAAGGAAAAAAATGAATATTCTTTACAAGAAGACTTATCATAAAAGGGAATAGTATTTATATGAAACAAATAAGTCTTGTACATTTAGGAGTAGGATTTCCTTTTATCTTAAACTTCATGTAACTAGTATAAATAGACATAATATCTATGTTATTATATTTAAGGCTGTGGAGTAAAAAGAACACCATGTAACATCAGAGAGAGTGGTGAGATCCGGGGAGACCCATTGGAATATCCGGAGAGGGATCCAAGGGAATATCAGTGGATCAAGTATAAGATCCATGGGTGATATTCAGGGAAGACCTAAGGGATATTAGGGGATACTCAGTGAGGATCTTGTGATCGTGGTTTGGGGTTGAGATGTGAGAGAGAATCCTTGAGCATATAATTGTAACAATTTATCATATAGTTGAACTTTCTTTGTCGTTATGACGGCCGTGATTTTTTATCCGATTTGGGTTTTCCATATATATCTTGTGTTGTGATTGGTTTATTTTCTCTCATCTTATTTTTCTACTATTGACGTTATTAATTGCTATGAGTTATGAGTGAATATTAAGCATGTTGTTTCCACGTTCATTGGTTCAAATCCTCAACAATCGGCACCGCTGAAAAGATCGACGATGTGGAGAAAGAGAGAGATACAAGAGATATGCAGATAGCTAAGAGATGAGAAGAGAGAGAAATGAAGAGTAATTTTTTTTTCTACATCTCCATCGAAGATCCACTAATATTTTTCTTTTTGCTTTTTTGTTTTGTTTTTATTTTATTTTTTTATTGATGATGTTAAATCGATGGAGACCCACCATTTTTGTTCTTTTTTGCTTCTTTTCTTTTTGTTTTTGTTTTTATTTTGTCCAATCCCATTTTTGTTTTTGTTTTTATCTTGTCCAATCCCATTTCTTACTAAACACAAGATTGTATTATTTTTAGTCCAATCCCATGTTGTACCAAACATGGAAAACATTATAATTAATCCAATTTAATCAAATTTCATGTCTTAAAAATAGTCCAATTATATCCCACGCACCAAACACACCCTTAATACAATCCATAAACCAATGGGATAGTTTTTGTGTAACATAACGTTAAAAATCAGTTAAAGAACCATCCCATTAATTCAATTATAGTTTTGACTTTCCTCTGCCCTTGCACACCTCAATTAAACATAAAATGCATGCAACTATTAAATAGAGTATTAATGGTCTTTATTATTAAGATTGAATTAATGTTCATTGATCATTGCTATAATAATCGAACTTCGGTTTTCAATACAAACAAATACATGCATTATTAACATATACCTAGTTAATTAGTTAGCCGTCAACAGGGCGTAGCTCAGCTGGTAGATAAAGGAGTTTAAGGTTTAGGTAAATGACTCTCAAGTCAGCAGCTCGAATCATATTAATGGCGAAAGTTTTTAAAAAAGTACCTAATCCCATATTCATAGATATTGTCAAAAAAAAAAAAAAAAAAAAAAAAAAAAAAAAAAAAAAATTTAGTTAGCCACGAAACCATTTGATCATGCATTCAACGTCCCATAATTTTCAGGCAGCTGTTAAAAGTTAAGGTTAAATACTTTTTTCAAGGGTTATTTGTTTTATCCAATTAAAACTTAATTGAACTTATTAAGTTGTTTTTCAAGTGGTCAAACAACCTAAAAATATCAACAACAACAACAAAAAAAAAAAAAAAAAAAAAACAACCGAAAAGAAAAAGTTTAAAAAAAAAAAAAATCACGACTTTTCACTTAATTCAAAATCATTGCATTTAAAATATTTTCTTTCAAGTACACTATCATTCTAAAGATAATATATTTCCAATTTATAGATTTTTTTACTTTTTAAACTGTTATTGGAATTTTTTTAAAAAAATTCCCTAATAACTTCACATATTGAAATCTTCTTTGAATTGGACAATTGAACTTTTCATGGTTTGCTATATATAATTTTTCTATCAAATTATGGTGTTTGATATCGGTACTTTATTATGATATTATAGTGACATTATAATATATTGTTCTCTTTAGTAAATCAATTGTTGTTTTCTACAAATTTTGATATTGATATCATTATTTTTTTCTCCATGATTTATATGTATGTTTTTATGGGTTAGGAAAACTTACAGAAAATTGTAAACAATATAGTTTTATAAAACTGGAAATTCGCAGTTTAACATATAATTTTTTTATAAAAAAAAAAAAAGCAGCAGATTATTAACACAACTAATTCGAGTGTTTTGTGTGAGTGGAGTTAATAGAAAAGTATAATTTTTCAGACAGCAATCTAGCACATGATTTATATGTGAATTGTTGAAAAAGTATAAGCTTTCTCCATGTGAGCAACCAACACTAGTCTCACTACTGCCCATCTTTTTTTCTTTTTCCTTTTTTCTTTATAGTAAAAATGAACTTTGTTTGCATTCCATGCCCATGTGTGATTGCTTCACATATAATTATTCTTCTTAGATTATTTTTGTTCCATGTTATGTGTATAGTTGTTTTAACATAGGTATAAATATCAAATTAACTGTTTATCTTTAAAAAAAAAAAAAAACAAATAAATTGATATTATATTTAAAGGTGAAAAAAAAAAAAAAAAAAAAAAACATGCTTTCGGGTTTCAATCCCAATTAAACTACCTCTTACTATTAAAAGGGTCAATTGTCAAGACAATCTTAAATTAGTAGTCATAATCATAATAAATGGATATGGATTTTCTTTTGCCATAAATTTTATAAATATGATTTATTTATTTATTTAATAGTTGTGTCACCTTTGACTGGTCTATTTATGTTCCATTTTTTAAAATTTTGATTTAATTAAATAAAATTAAATACTTTTATTAATTTTTAAAATTTATTTTCAAAACTACCCTTTATTCACCCCATTTTTGATATCTCTATACGTCTCTCTCTCATCTCCATTGAACGATTTTTATTTTTATTTTTTTGTGTTTTTTTTTCTTTTTAATAATCAAACATTGTTTTCAAATAAATTATAGTAATTACAAGTACTGAAAACATACTAAACTCCTGTAGAACCGGTATACATATCCCACCTTTGATCCTCCTCATCGATTTTCTCAACATTCTTGTAACAATATTGTTGACTCAATAACACAAAGATGAACATGTTCACAATGGGAATGGCGGCTAGTAGAAAATAGAAAAGATCCAAGCGGCTGTCTGCTTTGTTTAAATCATTGCCAATCAATCTTTGTCCACTTTTCCCTGTAATTTCATTAACAATTGTTATAAGCAGGCTGCTAATTAAGAAAGCTAGCGGTACCTGTCACACTAAGGTAGAAGGTGAACAAAGCAATTCTATGATCAAAGTAATGCTTTGATGGTGAGTTTCTTCTTCTTCTTCTTCTTATTTCATGGTGGAAAAGAAAAAATTAAAGTACAGGGTTGCTTCAATACAACGACAGCTTGATATCATTCTAAAGAAAAAGTAAACTTCAAACTTACTTCTAGAGAAGAAATTGTTTTTGAATGCTTGATATCATTGTCAAACAATTTTTGTAGATGCTTTATGTCATTCTTAGTCAATTCTTCTAGCTGTTTGACATCATATCATACTCGGATAATTCTTCCATAGGCTTGATACCTTTATCTGACTCTTCCATAATATTTTGTATGTGTGTAAGAAACAAATTTTAGGGTTTAAGAGTTAAGGAAAAAAAAAAATCTAGAAACAGATTATAAGAATGTGGAATTTTTTTTAAAAAAATTTTTTTTTGGAAAAAGAATGTGATGTTTTAATAGATTTATTTTATAGAGGATTTTTTTTTTCCTTAAATTGTAAGTCTTTTTAAGTAATTTTGATACAGGAAACAAAAAGAGTACTACATAATTGAAAAAGTGGGGCATAAATAAACCGGTAGGGGTGTGCCAGTGGCACCACTCTTTTTTCAAATACCATATGCATTGACGAGGGCAACTCAAACTTGAAATATTACCGGTTTATCGCTTAATGAGCTCTCTTACTATTAATTGGAATAATACCACTTAGCTACATCGAGCGATGGTGATTATATATATATATATATATATATATATATATATATATGTATAGTGTTTCTACTATTAGTTCGTCCTGATATAAAATATATCAGGACGAAGAATGTGGACTATAGATTATGGAGAAGTTTTGACAAGTGCATACATTTTGAGTTAAAGTATGTAAATCTAATGGTCCACATTCTTCGTCCTGATATATTTTATATCAGGACGAATTGACAATAGAAAAATTGTATATATATATATATATATATATATATATATATGATTAGTAGCTAATAAAACTAGAGTTGTGTGGCTGATCGGATCCATTAGATTTGTTATGATCTAAGATTTGGTCAAATCAAGGATATTACAATTCGATGCGATCCAATTTTAGAGTGGAATTGTATCTGATCTGATCCAATTGCAATTAGACTTGATCCGATCCGATTCAATCGTAAAATACTTAAATATGATTGATCGAATTTATATGAAGCAATTCTAAATATATAAAAGTTAAAATATTCCTAAAATTAACAATTTGGAGGTTTTTCTAGGGAGGGACATGACTCAAAACATACAACCTCATGGAGCAGATGTGAGGGGTTTTACCACCTGACCAACCTCATCTCATAATTTAACAAACTAATAATTAACATAAAAACAATACATAATTGTACATTTTAAACTTCAAAAAGTCTAACCGATTATAAACATTAAACATAAGTTACAAATCGAAACATAATAAAAGCATCCAAGATTTTGAAATAAAAATATAATCATTTGTCTTAACAAAATACAAAAGCTCTCAAAATTTGCTCAATGTTCATATTTATAAGATAAAATAAATTGGTCTATTATAAATTACACCTTATATTTTGGCGGATTTCCATATGAAAATCCAATATCCGATCCGATCCAATGAATTTCAAAATATAGCCATATAGGATCAAATCCAATCCAATCATGTCCTCAAATCCGATCCAATCCAATGGATCGGGTCTAATGGATCTTATTGGATTGAATTGAATCTTGCACACCTCTAAATAAAACACAAACAATTTCATAAACAAATTCTAACTAAACATTATTTGGTTTACAAAAAAAAAAGGGGTAAATACACTCACCTCCTTTAAAGTTTGGCATAATATAGTGTGGAAATTACCAAAACTGACCCATATACTTATAGGATTTTCTTTTTTAACCACATCCATACTTTTAATTGTTTTTAACCATCTTTTTGAGCAATTACTGGAATGCCCCCATATAAAAACCCCCCTCAAAACACTCTCTCTCTCTTTTCTCTCTTTTCAGTCTCTCTCCTCTCCTCTCCTCTCTCTCACCGATCTCTCTCTCTCCCTCAAAGCCACCGCCGGCGTGGCCGTGCAGCTTCGCCGAGGGCCGACGAAGGCGTCGCACGTCGCCGGCGACCTTCTGGGCTGCACGACAGCGTCGTCGTCGTGCAGCTGGCCGTCGTGGTCATGCTCCTTCGCGAACGAAGCTGGCCGTCGTCGCTGTGCTCCGTCGTCGTCGTGCAGCGCCGTCACCGTGCAGGTGGGCCGGCGTCGTCGCTGCTGCTGTCGCCGGCGAACAGACCTGCAATTAAACAAAAAACCTAAACCTAATTTGAATTTGGGGAAGAAGAAGAGGAAGAAGAAAGAGGAAAAAAAAAAAAAAAACTTATCCTAATTTCAATTTAGTCCAGATTTCAAGTTTTAATATTTCTATTTAGGCATGATTTCAAGTTTTAATATTTCCAGTTAGGCATGATTTCAAGTTTGTGTATTTCAATTTAGTCGTGATTTCAAGTTTGTTTCGAGGTTTAAAGAATACTATTTTCAGGGGTACTCTGGTAATTCATGGTACTAAATTGAATTTTTTTAAAAAAAGTGGTTATTAAACAATTAAAAATTCAAAAGTGGTTAAAAACAAAAGTATGATAAGTGTTATGGCTACAAATGAATTTCTCTCTAGTATAGTTAGAGAACAAGTATGTATTTATCTACTCAAATATTCACTATTCTTGAAATTGAACTAATAAAAAGACCAAATTACCCTTAGTTTTTTAAATTTAAAAATGAATATAACATTTTATATAAAAAAAATTAAATTAAATTAATATAATCCTTTTAATGAAATATAAATTAAAAAATAATTTTAAAATGGAAAAATAAAAATTTGAAATTCAATTGTTTTATATAAAAAAATTATTTTTTGTTTGATAGTTTTAAAAATATAAATTTAAAAATAGTACAAAAAAATAGTGTATTTGAGTTATTAAATTATTTTCATTTTTAAAACCTAACCTTTGAAAATAGTAAAACAAAATTAATATAAATATGAAGATAATTTAAAATTATAAGATTAAATTTTATTTTTCCATTTAAAATTATTTTTAATTTATATTTAGTCGAAAGGATTATCTTCAATTAATTTAATTTAATTGATTTTTATAAAAGTATTATCTTCATTTTTAAATTTTAATAACTAAGGGTAATTTGGTCTTTTTATTAGTTCAATTTTAAGATTAGTGGATATTGGAGTAGATAAAAACATAATTACTCTGTAGTTGTATTTGTACCAAACTTCAAGGGAGGTCAGTGTATTTATCCAAAACAAAAAAGACGGTCCGTAATACTCCAGATAAGCAACTAACATGGTCTCCACTACACCCTCACGATCGCAAGCACGATTTGCATTACAGGCCCACTTCCCTATCACGTACAACAAGGAAGCAAGAATCTTTTCTTTTTCAAAAAAAAAAAAAAAAAAAAAAAAAAACTGTCTCCTTCTTCAATCACAGCTATTTCTCACAAACAAACCCCAGAAAAAAAAAACAAAAAAAGAAGAAGAAGAAGAAGAAAAGAACAATTTGCATGCTGAAAAAAAAGCCTCTTTACTTGCTTTCTTAACTGTACAAGTGAAAATGGTGCGTGGGGTTTTGGTGGGTATTTTGTTAATCTGCATTTTAGGCCTTGGAAATGCAGCTGAGCCTGAGTATGTCAAATACAAGGACCCCAAACAGCCAGCAGCAGCTAGAGTTAAGGACTTGATCACTAGAATGACTCTGCAAGAGAAGATTGGACAGATGATTCAACTGGATAGAACTATGGCTACTTCTCAAATTATGAAAGATGACTCCATCGGTAATTTTATCTGTTTTTTCATTTCTCAATTACTTGTGCTCTAATGGGGTTTTTCCTTTTTGCAATCAGAGCTTTTAAAGTTTTGATTTTTATCTTTTTAGTGAAAAGCATATCCTGCAAAAGCACTTCATTTTACTTTCTGATCCATATGTGTCTATTAACTACTTCATTTTATTCTGAAATTACTCCCAAACACTCTATAATCATTATCAACTTTCCAATGTATGTACAAAAAATCAAAGCATGTGATTTGTCAATTATGAAAGATTACTCCATTGGTAATTTTATCTTTTTTTTTTTTTTTTTTTTTTTTTTTTTTCATTTCTCTATTTCTCAATTACTTGTGCTCTAATGGGTTTTTTTTCATTTTTGCTATCAGAGCTTTTAAAGTTTTGATTTTTATCTTTTTAGTGAAAGCATATCCTGCAAAAGCACTTCATTTACTTACTTTCTGATTAATATGTGTCTATTAACTACTTCTCTCAAATGTACTGAAAATTGCTTCCAATGTATGTATAACAAATCAAAGCATGTGATTTTGTTAATCAGTTACTAGACTAACAATTAATTAGAAAGTGAATTCAATGGTGATGAATAATTGAATGTGAACCGTAATATTTGTTTTAGGGAGTGTACTGAGTGGTGGTGGGAGTACACCGCTTCCACAGGCTCGTGCCGAGGATTGGGTCAATATGATAAACGATTTTCAGAAGGCCTCTTTGTCCAGCCGTTTGGGGATTCCAATGATCTATGGCATTGATGCTGTCCATGGCCACAACAATGTCTATAATGCTACTATATTTCCCCATAATATTGGCCTTGGAGCCACCAGGCAAGTCTAAATTTCAAATTCCTAAAATCATGATTTGTATCATAGACTGAATTAAACTGCAGGTTTATTGCCTAAAACATAGTTATTAAAGACGTTGCTGGGCACGGGGCTCCTTAAGGTAGGCCAGGCGCAAGCCTGGCTTATCCAGAGGACCTAGCGCCTTACGCATTTAATAACTATGGCCTAAAATGTTGTTTTTAATCTTTTCCTGCAAAAACAAAAGACGTTGTCTGAGGTATATACTCGAGTAAATGAAGACTGTATTTGTTCAATCAAAGTTATACTTAGAAACTGCTTTTAGATGCTAAAGTTTTTACTGAATGTTACTGACCCCAATTTTGCTTAAAACTTGCTCCTAATATGCAGGGATCCAGCGTTGGTGAAGAAGATTGGCGCTGCCACTGCTCTTGAAGTTAGATCTACAGGGATTCCATATACCTTTGCTCCTTGCATTGCTGTAAGTAGCATAATACCTGAGTTGATAAAACTTTGACTGTATTGTTTATACTTCCTGACACCTTCTCATAGGTTTGTAGAGATCCAAGATGGGGTCGGTGTTATGAAAGCTACAGTGAGGATCCCAAAATTGTGCAAGACATGACAGAGATCATACTTGGATTACAAGGAGATATTCCGTCTAATTATCGAAAAGGACTTCCATATGTTGGTGGAAAGTATGTGCTTCATCTAAGTCAAAACAATATATTATAGGTTAATGTTCTTTTGGAGTTTATGCAGAACAATTGTTTATTTGTCTTCCATTTTTTTACTTCAAGAAATGCTTCCGTTTAGAAACTACGATGTAGATTTAATGCTTCCATTTCCTCTCTCAATTTAAGACCTCCAGTGCATTTTGTTTGCCTATGTTATCAATCTTGAGGGGTGGATTTAGTGGTAAGACTTTTGGTTCCGACAAATTGATCTGGAATTCAATTGTTTTTCCTACTTGGAATATCATTACCCATGAGCTCGCTGACTTGACAGTACTCCCAAGTTTAGTGACAGTGTATAGGAGGTTGATCCAGTCAATTTTTTGGGCTCATTCTTTAAATGGATGGTTTAATGTGTTATCAATTTTTGAGTTTGTCCTTCGAAAAAGATCTCAACAGTTAAAATGTGTCAAGCAGTTTATGTTTATCACTTATTAATTTTTGTGTTTTCTGTGCTTCTTTTTCTATGTTATGTTTAATTTCTAGATTTCTGACAGGGACAAGGTTGCAGCCTGTGCGAAGCATTTTGTGGGTGATGGTGGGACGACCAAGGGCATAAATGAGAACAACACTGTGATTGACATGCATGGGCTGCTGAGTATCCACATGCCTGCTTATTCTGATTCGATCGTTAAGGGTGTTTCAACAATCATGGTTTCTTATTCCAGCTGGAACGGGGAAAAGATGCATGCAAACCGTGAGCTAGTTACAGGTTTTCTAAAGGACACTCTAAAATTTAAGGTTAAGTTTCACAACCACTTCTGACCTAAGAATTAGATTCGGACGTAAACACACATTTAACAAGGACAAACACACGTGTGCTTGCATGCACACACACATGAACAAAGTTTTGTCCTACTTAACATATGGCCTCTAGAGTCCATATGGAAAATAAGATATGAATCTGTTCAAATCCTTAAATTGTTAGTTTCTCAAATGTCAAGTGTGTAATATCATGCTAACTTCAATTGGTGTATTTGATGAACTTTCAGGGTTTTGTTATTTCAGATTGGGAGGGGATCGATAGAATCACCTCACCTCCACATGCAAATTACACATATTCCGTCCAAGCTGGAATTGAAGCTGGGATTGACATGGTTAGTGTCTCACTTGGACTAATGTAATCTCATACTAGATGGATATAATTGTTCTGTAGTACTGTCGCCAATGTTAAGATGAAAGCTTGTAAGTGAATGAATTGGAACTTGTTCTTTGATCTGTGTTTTACAGGTCATGCTTCCATTCAACCATACCGAGTTCATTGATGAACTTACTTACCTGGTCAAGAACAATGTAACCTCAATGGATCGTATTGACGATGCAGTGGGAAGGATTTTGCTAGTCAAATTCACCATGGGTCTCTTTGAGGATCCTATGGCTGATTTCAGCCTAGTGAATGAGCTTGGAAGCCAGGTCAGTAAGTCGAATCATTTTGTCAAGATTCCTAAACTTCAAACTGGTCTTGCACTGGAAATTGATAAAATTGAAGTATATCTGCTTCCCATATGGAATTTGAATGAGCCTAAGTATGCCATAAATGATTAAATACTTTTCTATTCAACCAGGCACACAGGGACATAGCAAGAGAAGCCGTGAGGAAGTCACTTGTGTTGCTGAAGAATGGGGAAAATCAAACTAATCCAATACTACCCCTTCCCAAGAAAGCTCCAAAGATCCTAGTTGCTGGTACTCATGCTGACAATTTGGGTTATCAATGCGGTGGTTGGACAATCAACTGGCAAGGATTTAGTGGCAACAACTCTACAAGGGGTATGCTTTCCCTCATACTTTCTATGACTATGATAGAACATTTTTCAGACTTATACATAGAAACAACTATCTTTATGGTTCCTACTGTGTTTATGACTTATCCCATGATGGTTCTTTAGAATTAGAAACTCGACAGGAAATATTGGGTAGAAAACTAGTATTCATGTGAGTGATTTGCTGATTATCAAATATTTTTCCCTGGATGTTGATCACTTATTTTAAATGGCTAGAAAGAGGTCTATCGTAGAACTTGTTCCATAGTTTGAAAAAAATCTGTAATGGGAGGTATCTCCCATGTTAAAGAATCTCGAATTTTTTAATGCATATTATATGCTTCCATTTTTATTTTATTATGTTTGATCTATAACCATTTAACTTTTTCATAAAAACTTATAAATAGGCCTCTTTATGCAGTATTGTAATAGGTAGCCCAATATAATAAAAATCCTTTTTTTATTATTTTACATCCCTTAATGGGGTTCCTTATCTTTTCCTGGAAGGAACCACAAAATCTAGACAGCTATTTAGAAGTTTCAGGTAAGCATGTGTACTATGAAAACAGATGACAAGGTGCTATATATATGATGGCTTTTGCTTAATTATTGTATTTTCTGATCTGTTTTAATCCTGAATTCTTTGCTAAATGCTCAAGTACACTTCAAGCATATCTCCATGAAAACTGTAGCAATTATTTTGATGCAGTTATTTTTTTTCATACATAGGGACTACAATCCTTGGAGCCATAAAATCTGCTGTGGACCCAAGCACTGAAATTATCTACCGTGAGAACCCTGATGGGGATTTTGTTAAGTCTAACAAGTTTGATTATGCCATTGTTGTTGTGGGTGAGGCTCCTTATGCCGAGAGTGCAGGGGACAGCCTGACCCTAACAATGTTGGACCCTGGTCCAAATGTCATCAACAATGTCTGCAAAGCTGTTAAGTGTGTGGTTATCATAGTTTCTGGCAGACCTTTAGTGATTAAACCGTATGTTTCCTCAATCGGTGCCTTGGTTGCAGCATGGTTACCGGGCACTGAAGGCCAAGGCATAACCGATGTCCTCTTTGGGGACTATGGATTTAGTGGAGAGCTTCCTAGAACATGGTTTAAATCCGTAGATCAACTACCGATGAATGTTGGGGATCCACACTATGACCCACTCTTTCCCTTTGGGTTTGGGCTTAAAACTGAGTCAGTTCCAAGCACTGTGGCCAGGTAAATCTTCATTTATTGTTTAATTGTTTACTTTTATGTTGTCTTATAATGTTGTGTATGGTCTCTGGGCACGCTTATGCAGTCAATTTGATTAGGATTCATTGTTATAATCAAATGTCTAAAATGGAAAATGTCACAATTGATGAATCATTTTGCTTAGCTGCCTGTGATTAAATGATACTGATGAATTGTACTGTTACTTCATTATATTATTGATTTTGCTGTGTACAGGTCGACCTCAAATAGTGTTGATGCAAGACCATATCTACTTTTCATCATGGTTTCTTTGATTTTCAGTTTTTACTTCACAGGTATATAATTTTATCCCGAATAACCCCCACGGATCAATCACTTGTTTTAAATTACTCATGAACAATTTTCCTCTTCTTGCACCGTTGGCATTTAAATTACTTACTTCGTTTTGATTGATCGTTTTTATGTTGACTAACTTGATAGGTTGAGCTCAACTTACTGAAATTCTGAGCAAGAAGGCTTCAGAAGAAGTAACTGAATTTATTGGGGGGGTGGGGGGTGTTTAGCTTTAATTAGTACAGCAGGGTAGCATAGGAATAGAGCAATATTCTTGAGAGCTCAGCATCTTTTTCACTATAGATTTTTGCTGTGAACTAATTTAGTGACAGTTAGCTTAGAAATTATTATTTTTATTATTATTTCAACTTAAAATCTCCCAAGTGGAGTGCAGGAAAATTAATGTTATATATATCATCTGATTATTAGGTTTCCCATTATGCATGCTTGCCTGACAATTAACAGTTGGTTTTCATTCATCATTAAGCTTCTCTGTTACTCCATTAAGATCGAATAGATACTTGGTTGGTTGGATGTTGAAGTCATAAATTCAAGTCGGAATTTGAAGTTAAATATCTGATTATAAATGATATAATGTTATGTGGGCAGAAGTGAAGAAATTGTTATGTATATGTTGGTCAAAGACAAGGAGATTTCTTAGTTGTTTGCTCCCACACGTAGCATGGACCTTGGAGATTCAACCACCCATTTCAAAACATACAGACTCCACGTAGAAAGAAGATATTATTCAAGTGGTTCATTTTTTTTTTTTACCTGGTTTGGCGGCAGGTCAAAACAGTTCATTCAGCCTGACAATATTTCGAATAGCCAAAATATATATACATATCTTAAAGGACTTGAAATAGAGAAAAGTGAAATTGTAAATGAACTTAGAGGACTTGATGGGTTGTGGGGAGTTGGACAGGCAGTGCCCGGAAAAGGAAGGAGCGTTAGACGGCAGCACAGCATCGTAGTGTATGTATTGAGTTTTGTAATTTATATGAACCACTTAGCCACCTATCACCATTGACACCAAAAGTAAACAGATATGCAACATATATCTTCTCATTTAAATCAAAACCAAGATTAAACTTACTACTTAGATGAGTAGGTAAGAATTGGGAAAACCCTTTAAAATACTAATGCATCCTTAATTAATGCACAATTAATAAATTGTAGTAGATAAAATATTAAAGGATATTTATGATAAATGTATCAAAAAGACTTAATCCAATCCATAAACCGATGGGATAGTTTTTCTGTAATAATGTAACGTTAAAAATGAAAAATCAGTGGAAGAACCATCCCATTAATTCAATTATATTTGTGACTTTCCTCTGCCCTTGCACACCTCCATTAAGCATAAAATGCATGCAACTATTAAATGGTCTTTATTATTTAGATTGAATTTATGTTCATTGATCATTTGCTATAATAATCGAACTTCGGTTTTCAATGAAAAGTCAGTACATGCAGCTTTTCATTTCCCTATGTTTAATTCAAAGAACACCCCATTGAGCATTGACTACAGTCACAAAACTGTTTAATTTTGTAAATGAAAAGTGTATATACATTCACTGAGGCCCGGTCTCCGAGAATTCATGGCTCAACAATTCCAGATTTCCAGGTCTCATAAAGTATAAAAAGCACTTTTCTCTCTCGATTTCTCTCAAATTTCTCACTTGAAACACTTCAAATCTTCTCCGATACACAAATCCTCTCTCAACTCATTTCTTGCTTTTAAAATTACAATTTCTCTCCTTCTACTGTTCTATTTCGATTTTCATCCAATATAGAATTAGAAAATTAGGGTTCTTTTGGCCTCGTAGTATATGGATTCGGTTGTTGTGCTCATTTTCGCAGTCAGATATGTTTCTGATTTTTCCTGTAATATGTGCTACATCAGATATGCTACAATATGTGCTTTCCGATTGGAACCAGATTTTTAGCATATCCGATTGGAACCACTTCCAATATTGTAGCATATCCGATTTTCTTCCAATATAAAATTAGAAAATTAGGGTTCCAATTGGTTGTTGTGCTCTTTTTTTTATATAGCATTTTTAGAATTAGATTTTTAACTAACAAAATATATATATATATTTTTTTTTTGGTAGACGAGAACTTTTGATCTCATAAATAATGTAAGAGAATGTGAAAAAAATCAATCGTTTATTCAGAAACTTGCAGGCAACGGGTTTTATAGGTTTTCTACCCTAAAGTTACTGGCGAACTACAATGTAGGGAGAAGAATTTTCATTGATGGAATTTCGATTATTATCTCACTAAAGGATGTACCGTACATTATTGGTTTACGAATTAATGGAAAGGAAATATGTGATCAAACAGAGGTGTGCAATCCTCAAACATTGTGTATCAAGTATTTAGGTAGATATCATGGTAATGATAAAAAACCAACCAAGAGTAATCTAAATTGGTTAAAAAAAGCAATTTTATGAGAGTACCTCAAGACCTAGATAGAAGCAGTGAAGAGTTTAGTATTACGTACGAGCGTATGTATTTTATTTGATTGGAATAGCTGTAGTTCCAACAAAAGGTTTGCATAGGGCTAATCTTAAACTCTTGCAAACTTTTTGTTGGGACTACAACTATTCCAATCAAATAAAGTACATACGCTTGTACGTAATACTTAAACTCTTCACTGTTTTCGCCTAGGTCTTGAGGTACTCTCATAAAATTGTTTTTTTTAACCAATTTAGATTAATCGTGGTTGGTTTTTTATCATTACCATGATATCTACCTAAATACTTGATACACAATGTTTGAGGATTGCACACCTCTTTTTGATCACATATTTTTTTTCCATCAATTCGTAAACCAGTAATGGTACATCCTTTAGTGAGATAACAATCGAAATTCCATTAAAAATGAAAATTCTTCTTTCCGCATTGTAGTTCTCTATGAGAAAATCTAACAGAGGCATACAATGCTTTATGTTTGTCGGTAACTCTAGGGTAAAAAACTATAAAACCCGCTGCCCGCAATTTTCTGAGTCACCGATTGATTTTTTTTCCTTGATAAGAAAGGTTTGCCCAATGAACATAAATAAAAAGGTTTGCTCTCTCAAGGATTGTTCTCATATGTGGTCAAGGAGGTGTGCGCCATTCTCTAGACGAGCAGCCAAAGCAATTTGGCATAGAGTCCATCAATAATATATCCGAACTGATTGAGGAAAGCAATAGTATGACTAATGTATAGCAGTGGCATAACAGGTGAAAATCCCTTATAAGTGATGATGTCGAGGTACAAAATGATAGGATGAGTGACGATGACTAGAGCAATGACTCCACTCTGTCTCCGAATGATAACATGAGTGATGACTCTACTCTATCTCCACTGCTTCAATTGTCTCCGCCAATGGAAGGAAAGTTAAAAGCACTGAACTGAAACAAGAGCAACCTCATCTGCAAATATATACACAAATCCTTATCTGCCAACATGGTTGATTGCTTTATAAAAGTCCTACATGGTTCCCAGTTTCTAACAGCATACATTGCTTTATTAAAAAGCAACATAAATCAAGACAAAAAGTCTTCATCTTTAGAACATATATAAGATAAAATAAACAACCGAGTAGATAAAGAAATCGAAAAATAAGGAACTCAAATGAAAAATCATTTAATGGAAAAATCATTTCATGTACTTGTTTCATTATATATTAAGGAACTTAAATGAAGATTAAGAGCTGAAAAAAAAAAAAAAAAAAAAAAAAAACCATTGATCAAGTAAACTATCATTAAGGATGAATCAAACAACAGTTTATTAACCAACTAATCTAATAGGTCCTACTGCAAATTAAAAGCAATTCATCATAGATCATTCAATTCTAATGATAGATATGTGAGATTCAAAATTACAAAACAAAATTATTTTGGAAGAAGGGAATTTCCATAATCGAAAAGTATGGTAGAACTCGAAAGTGCATATTGATAAAAACAAAATTTATCCAGTCAGAGCTCTAAAAACTGCATTTGTTGAAATCAGCTATGGACTAAATTGAATACCAAAACAAGATTAAGAATCTTAAGCTTCATGCATAAAGTACGTAAAGTATTCTTGGAATTGGAGATTAAACAGACCTTCTATAACTGTTTAGAGAAATTTTTAGAATTGGTAATAACACTTCATAACTCAAAATATATTTTATAATTAATAACATAAAGTTCATAATGGAGATCAAATATTAAATTTCTATTAATATATGCTAACTGGATTAACTATGCACAACAAACACAATCATTCTTGTAAAGCAGACCAATCAAGCACATCTTTAGCACATGCAAATTTATATCAATCCATGCCTTGTCAAATTAAACACAAAAAATTTACCAAGTTTAAAGTTTCTTGAATAGCAAATATTTAACCAATCACTATCTAATAATATCCAAATTTAACAAAAAGCATATAGTTGATCCTTAAATTTTACCTATGCTTTAAACAAGAAAATGAAAGCACGTCATAAATGATTAATGAAAATTTTAATTTAATGTATAGCTCAGGCCCACGCATGCGTTCTTCACCTTCACGGATTTGCTTTGAATCATGGACTTCACACAAGCGTCCTTCACCCATGTCCCAAAACGCGTCTACTTAGTTAAGGGAGACCAAGACTTAAATACAAGTTATAGATTTCACTCACTAGCGATGTGGGATGTGACATAATTAAACAACGAGATTTGATCGTGTATCTACTACATAAATCAACAGGAAATATCATTTAAAATCAAAATAAATGATATGTGAGATATCCATAGAATTCTTAGTAACCTTGAAGGGAGTTTCAACATCAACAAATGTATGACTTGAAAGATTGATATGAATCAAGGTAGAAGGCAACATGTAGGAATTAAAATAGATATGATAAAGCCTTGAAAGATAGTTGTTTTGATTAACATGAATAAATTTTTTGTTCTCGACAAGCTAGTCATATGTAAATGTCAAATTTGAGTTATTTAAGAAAATTATAGGATTTAGTAGAGTATTGCCGTTTCCTAATAATCTATCTATTGAGTTATTAATGAGTAATATCAAACCTAGTAATTTTATTTAATTCATCTTGAAAGTGAATAATTTGTTTAAACTCAAATCGACTTCTCACTATGATTAAACAAATTTGAGTTCAATCTAAAATTGAAAATTGTGCGCTCGCACTTGAAAGCTAAAACTTGAATTTTAAGATCAACTTATGAAATAAAAGTTAATTATCTTTTATAAGAACTTAATCTGTTTGAAAGACGTCAAACTTTTAAATATATTACATACATACATACATACATACAAATGTATGCACATATATGAAACGTGCAAGTCATGAGTTGAGTGACATCACATTTCAACATGACTTAGAAAGATCACAAGCTCATCTATGAGCATGTTTTACCAAACCATTAACAAGTCAATTGCAAACTAACTTCGAGCAAATTGAATTGTTTACACTCGTAAACAAAAGCGAGTGTAAAAAGATCAAAAAAAAAAATAAAATGGAAAAGGTAAAACTTTCTCATCAAAAATGGTAATATATAGTAATATAGTGTCTAGATATGAAGTACAATATGTATGGATTAACATGGTATGAAAGGAAGGATTTCCTAAATTCATGATGTATATAATTTTCTAACTCCTTAAATATGGAACAAAAATTAAATATTAAGAAATTTAATTTTTGCTCAAAAGAATGGACGAGACATGTCTCTCTTAGGTGCAACTAGTGGTGGCCATGGTTACGATTAAACCAGCTGTTTCGGTTGGTTTCTAACCGAAACCGTGACCAAAACCGACGTTTAGAAAACCGGTTGGGAACCAGTTATAACACAGTTCAGTTACAGTTAGCCTTAAAAAAAACTGCTGTTAAACCGGCAACCACCGGTTTTCTTTTAAAATTTTTTTTAAAAAAATCAACCGATCAGAAGCTGCCACATGGCAAAATTTTTGAATTTTTTTTTTTTTTTTGCTAACCGGAACTGTGACCGAACCGCCTAACCGGTGGTTAAAAACCGTTAACCAAACCGGCTAGGCCGGTTATGGTTACGGTTTTGCCTTCCCACGGAACCGTAACCGACGGTTTCTAACCGAAATTGAACCGTGGGCACCACTAGGTGCAACTCCTTCTAATTGAAGGAAATGCACGAAAGGGAAATTTATTGTATCATTGTAGGGCTCCAGATCTGAAGTACGCTATGTATGGATTAATTTGGTATATATGTATTAAATGATTTTCCAATATATATTAAATGTCCATAATTTAGAGGCAAATTCTTGATGTATAACTGACATCTCCTTAAATATGCTTTTCTTGGAAACAAAATTCAAATTAAGACCATTGAAGGATTTAGGATATTCGTTGCTTGCATGAATTGCCGATCAAGAAATGTAATTCTTACTCGAAAGAAAGGACGAGAAATGGCTATACGAGGTGCAACTCTTTCCCTAATGTAATCCACATACACTTGACTGAAAGCAAGATATTGCCAGTACTAAAGAGGATCTAGCTTCCTTCATTTAAAAAGTATGCCATCATTAAAAAAGGGTATTTATTAGCAATCAAAAATTGCATACCCTAGTTGTAATTGACATTTAGAAACCTTTTCTCTTTGTTTTGATATAAATGGGACATGCCAGGAACAGTGAAGATGTGTTCACGGATACTAGATCGAAATTAAAGAACAAAGCATTCCTTTAGTAGGCGGCCTAGGCGGCCGATTAGTCGGTCCTCCACGGCTAGGCGGCCGGAAAACGCCCCGATTTTGTGGAAATCGGACCTTTTCCTCGGTGGCCGTGTAATCGGGAAAGAGGCCGCGTAATCGGACACGTGGCCGCGTAATCGAGCTAGGCGCCGTTATTTTGCACCGGAAATCAGCTGAAAAAGAGGCGGGATCGCCGTTTCCGGCGACTGAAACAACAAGGGTTTGGTCGGCAATGGTGGCTGGCGAGAGGTTGAAGAAGAAGTTGAGGAAGTGGGGTGCATTTAGCAGCGGGCTGGGGTGCACGCAGGGATTAAGCTAGGCCAACGTTTGGGCCAACGTTTGGGCCTAACCCAATTGCAAACAAAATTGAAACGCTGCGTTTCAACTGTAACTTGTCAGCTCTTATTTTATGTGGAACATTACGAAACGCCTCCTTATCTCTTATAAAATCACAATATTTTCAATCTTAATTCAATAATTACACTTGTACCCCTAATTTACCAACTTTATAAATGCTTGGAAAGAATTTTGTTTGGATTTGATAATTGGAATTTGTTTGAGATTGGATTTTTATACAGATAAATTTAAAAAATAGGTCTAAATTCGCCGGCCGATTAATCCCCGATTAATCGGCCTAGGCGCTAGGCGCTGGGTCTCCGCCCGACTAGCTCCTAGCGCTTACTATAACACTGATTCCTTAATAATACTTCAAAGTGATGAAATGAAAGAATGTTTGGAAATTAACTTAAGCTAGCAAACCCCTCTTTACTCACCTTTAAACTTGAAAACATCATTTTTGAACGTAAATACAAGATTTTTACTTGAAAGATTTTCTAATTTAATGAGAGAATTATCCATAAAAAGAGATATTATATACTCTTTTCTCATACATTAGCCAATTTATTGGCTTGGGTAAAATTAGAAATATACAAATACTTAGGTAATTACAAAACATAAAGAGATTGAGAGACCCGCTGTTGAACCAAGTCAGGCACAATCAGCTGTATCTCACAACAGGACCACAGTTGGTAAACATACACCCACATCATAGCTAATTGCTCTCACCTGAGCCCTTTCTAACTAACTTAGGTTAGCAATATGTAAGCTCAAATATTGTCCATCAGATGTTAATCTCCGTAAATCACGGAGGTTTATAAAATCAGACTTGAGAACTTTAGCTCTTTATATAAAGTATAAACACACGTTATGTGTGAGAATGTAATTATCCAGAAAATGAAAATAGAAATGAAATACACAGAGCTCTCCTGCTCATCTTCTTTGTTCTTCTTTTATGCTTAGTTTAGGCTTTCTTTAAAGGTTTACATGGTATCAGAGCTATAAAGACTAGCAGTCGTGATGTCTTCAAGCTCAGATTCAGATGGCGATTCAAGCTCAGCAAGCAAGAGAAATCGATCTGCTTCTCGAAAGTTAAAGTCGTAGGTTTCTTCACTTTCTTCTAATCTCAATTTCAAGCTTCCTATAAAACTAGATCAAAACAATTTTATTTTTTTTTTGGAAATCACAAGTCTTGCCTGTAGAGCTTTTGATCTAGAAAGTTTTGTGTTAGGATCTAGTATTTGTCCACCAAAATATATGAGATCAGGTAAATCGAGAGAAATAGATAAAGTTGTAAATGATGATTTTATCGATTGGAGGAAGGCAGATCAGTTAATCGTATGCTAGCTCTTCTCAACTCTAAGTGGGGCCACTTTTGGTCATGTAACTCACTGTGTTACATCTCATGAGGTGTGGAAAACTCTTGAGAGTACTTTTGCTTAGCAATCCAAGGCTAGAGTCCTTTAACTGAGAGATGAGATACAAAACACTAAGAAAGGTAGCTTGTTTGTGAGTGATTTTGTATTAAAGATGAAAAGACTAAGTGAGAATCTGGCTGCAGCAGGCCAACCTTTGACAAAAGAGGAATTAATTTCTCAGATCTTGGGAGGTTTAGGTTTGGAATATGATGTTGTAGTCGTTAATGTTGTAGTCGTTAGTATGACTGGGAGACAAGGAGAGATTAGTCTTCAAGAATTTCAATATCAGCTGATGAGCTATAAAAGCAGACTAGCAAAGCATAGTGCTAATACGTCTCTTGATATGAGTAATTCTTCTGCTTAATTTGCTTTTAATGGGAACTTCAAAGGTAACAATTATAGAGGTCGATCAAGAGGTATAGGAAAAGGAAGAAATGGAGGCAGACCTGGCTCAAGATTCATATGTCAGTTATGTGGACATGTTGTATCTGGACATGTTGTATCTTCTTGCTTCAAACGTTTTGATCAGGCTTTTCAAGGCTTAAGTATGCAGACTATGCAACAAGTAGAAAATCAACAAAACCAAGGCAATAATTTTGGTTTTCAGGCACACATGAGTCAATATAATGTAAATGCATCAGCCAATCAGCACCAGATGCAGAATTATGGAAACTTCTCCAATGCAAATGCCTATCTTGCTTCACCAACTACCGTGATGGACCCATCCTGGTATGTGGACAGTGGCGCCACAAACCACGTTACCTCGGATGTACAAAATCTCTCTCACAAAGCTGATTACAAGGGATCAAAGAAACTCACAGTAGGTAATGGAGCTAACCTTGAAATCTCTCATGTTGGTTTCTCCTCGTTAAGTTCACACACAACACCTGACATACCACTGTTCTTAAATAACATTTTGCATGTCCCAGCAATAACTAAAAATTCATTAAGCATATCTCAATTCACTAGGGATAATAATGCTATAGTGGAGTTTAATGCTGATTTTTGTTTGATTAAGGACAAATATTCGAAGAAGGTTCTGCTATAGGGGGGATTGAAAAATGGCCTCTACCAGTTGGTTCTTACGTCAATTAGTGACAAGTCTACAGCTGCTAAAGCTCATACACTGTTTGTGTCGAGAATCAATCATGTGTGTACAAAGTGTTTGTCGAATTCAATGTATGTCTGTAAAGAGATCATCCCCTTCATAGGGAATCATATGAAGGGGATGCTTTTATTTTATTATATCTAACCAATTCGATTAATTACTACTAAAAGTTCACATCAGAATAGTACTAGTTGATGAGAGTTACTTCGGAAAAAAAGTAAAGTGAAACTTTTTTTTGTTATTCCATAAAATGCAACTGGATCTACTATGTATGAGTTGGCGATCAGAATATATATGGATAGAATTTATAGCAGGATCTCGCAAAACAAGTAATTTCTGCTGGGCGTTTATCCTTTTTTTAGGTTCATTAGGATTCTTTTTGGTTGGAATTTCTAGTTATCTTGATAAGAATTTGATATCCTTCTTTCCGTCTCAACAAATCCTTTTTTTCCCACAAGGGATCGTAATGTCTTTCTATGGGATCGCGGGTCTCTTTATTAGTTCCTATTTGTGGTGCACAATTACATGGAATATAGGTAGCGGTTATGATCGATTTGATAGAAAAGAAGGAATAGTGCGCATTTTTCGTTGGGGATTTCCTGGAAAAAATCGCCGCATCTTTTTACGATTCCTTATGAAAGATATTCAGTCCATCAGAATAGAAGTAAAATAGGGTATTTATGCTCGTCGTGTCCTTTATATGGAAATAAGAGGCATGGGAGACGTTCCCTTGACTCGTACTGATGAGAATTTGACTCCACGGGAAATTGAGCAAAAGGCTGCGGAATTGGCCTATTTCTTGCGTGTACCAATTGAAGTATTTTGAAAAAAGAAACTGCAAAATAAATGCTTTCTCAGCAAGAGGAAAACCCCTAAGAATCCTTTTTTTTCTATAAGCATAACTTACTTAATTAAAGTTTCTTCAGAACGCCTCGTGGGGCCAAAGTAAGGCAAACGTGTACGTGGCGGCCATAAGCCATAATATAAAACGAAACCTTTTTTGTTTTTGTCTGTCAATTTTTTTTTCGAAATATTTGATATTTTCTTTTTTAATAAACAGGAAGTTCTTTCATTTCGAAATCCGAAAAATATTCATTATTGGAATCTTTATTTGAATCTTTCGGGCATTCATCAAAGGGGAGTAATTACTTCGAATATTTAATCAATTAAGATATCTGGAAACAATCTATTTTTTTATTATTTCTTCATTTGAATTCGAACCTGAAGTGGATTCTTCTTCTATTTTTGTATTTTTTCTACACTAGATTAAAGGACTAACCTCTGAATCACAACTAAAAAATGGGGGCTCGATTAATAAATTAATAATTAATAGGTGCGATACCTTATAATAGAACTTATGCTTGATAGAAATATTAGATCGCATAGAGTCAACGAATGAGGTGACAATTCACAGATGAAAAAATGACAAAAAAGAGCGCATCTATTCCCCTTCGATATCTTTCATTTATAGTATTTGTAGTCTTTTTGCCTCGGTGGATCACTCTCTCATTTAATAAAAGTCTAGAATCTTGGGTTACTAATAGGTCTGATGACATTACTGCTTTGTCAAATATTTGTTTTGATAAAATGTCAACAGCCTCTTGTTACAATGTAGATATAATAAGACCTTGTAACACTTTTGACTCTAATGATAAAAACTCTGTTATGTTTCTATGGCATGCAAAACTAAGACATCCTTCTTTTCCTATTTTAAAGCAAGTCTTGAGAGGATTAAATTTGCCTTGCACAACATCAACTTCTTTAGATTTCTGTGATGCTTGTCAATGTGGTAAGCTTCATCAATTTCCTTTTCCCTCCTCAAAAACCGTCTATAAAGCTCATCTTGAACTCATTTTTACTGATGCTTAAAGGCCTTCTCCTCATATCTCTAAGCTTGGCTATAAGTATTATGTTCACTTTATTGATGCATTCTCAAGATTAATTTAGATTTTTCCACTTGAATCCAAATCCCAAGTCACAACAGTTTTTGTAAAGTTTCAAAAATAGGTTGAACTTGCATTCAATAGTAAGATAAAGTGTGTTCAAAGTCATTAGGGAGGGAAGTACAGGCCTTTGGCTCAACATCTTAGTAATTTAGGAGTCTTTTTTCAACATTCTTGTCCGCATACACATCAGCAAAATGGTTCAGCTGAGCGCAAGCATAGACACATTGTGGAAGTTGGTCTCACTTTGCTTGGTTAGGCTCAGCTGCTTCTTACTTTCTGGTGGGATGCTTTCCACATTGCCCTTTTTATCATAAACAGGCTCCCTACTCCTGTCCTTGGTCACATTTCTCCACTCCAAAAGTTGTACAATGTGTCTCCCAATTACCACTCTCTAAAAGTAAAGGTAGGTCTCCTAAGTCTGATTTACCAATTTCTATTTTTTTAAAAATCAATCGTGTTCAGCCTCTGCCTGCTAAACAGATAGCTTCATCTCTGACTTCTATACCTCTCACAGTGGACCTTCCTTACTCTCCTATGCATGTTACTTCACTTACTAAAACACATTCTCCTCCAATACCAACTTTATCCACACATCTTATGGTTATTAGATCAAAAGCTGGTGTCTCTACACCTAATACTCTTATATCAGCTGTCCCTCCAAACGCCAAAGAACCTACAAAAGTTACGGATGCCCTAGTTGATCCTAACTGGAAATTAGCAATGAGTGATGAGTATAACGCACTCATAAGGAATCAGACATTGGTTCTCGTTCCAAGACACAATGATATGAATGTGGTAAGGAACAAATTAGTGTTTAGAGTAAAACACAACCAAGATGGCTCTGTTCAGAGGTACAAGGCACGCCTTATTTCGAAAGGTTTTCACCAAACAGCAAGTGTTGATTTCCTAGAGACTTTCAGTCCGGTTGTCAAGTTCTCCACCATCAGAGTAGTGCTCTCTCTTACTGTTCTACATCACTGGAACATCAGACAGCTAGACATCAACAACGCGTTCTTGAATGGAGAGCTGAAGGAATCTGTTTTCATGGAGCAACCAACAGGTTATGTAGACAAACAACACCCTGGCTACGTGTGTAAGCTGATAAAGTCTCTTTATGGCCTGAAACAGATACCAAGAGCGTGGTATGATAAGCTGAAATCTGTTTTAAAGGGTTGGAGCTTCAAAAATTTGAGAGTTGACACATCTCTATTTGTATTTAGGAAACAAAGATGTGTGGTGCTTCTTTTGGTGTATGTCGATGACATGTTATCGAATGGCAATGATTCTAAACTGCTGTCTCAAGTGGTTAATGATTTGAACAAGTATTTTGCCTTGAAGGATCTAAGTGAGTTGAACTATTTTCTCGGTTTTTAAGCATCTAGAACTAGCAAAGGAATCAATCTAACACAAAGCAAGTATGCATCAGATTTACTGCAGAAGACTAACATGGCAGATTGCACAGCATGTTAAAATTTTGCATACGCAACATATTCTTTAGGTGCTTAAGAAGTAGAGTGACATTACCAACCAATAATTAACATTTTCACCACCTTCACAAAAAACTAGCTATTTAGTTAATATTCAATTATACTTTTATTTCTGAGATAAAATTTTACGAATCCTTAATTTAAACTTTTATTACCTTTGATTGCCTATATTGTTATATGCAAAGGTGAAGTGAAATACCATATCTAAGATGTCGGTGTTCACAGTGGTGGTTCTATAGTATATAAAGCATCTATCAACAGTGATCCTGATGTTGCTGTTGCATTGAAGGTATTGAATTCTAAATACATAACACAGCAAATGTCTTGTTAGATAATGTTTCATTTATCAAAGTTTTTTTTTTTTTTTTTTTTGGGTAAGCATTTATCAAAGTTTCTGATAGGTAAACAAAAAAGCTTTGTCTCGTGAGTTCTACATGTATAAGCGACTTGAGGAGCGTATTCCTAATGAGGAAGTACGTCTTTTCTTGGTTTTCATTGCCTATTAGTGTTTCTTTCTTTGAAGAATATTGTTTATTTAATTTAATTTTTTCAGAGATTAAATTTTGGCCATGCACTCGAACTTCATCATTATCGTAACCGAAGCGTGATGATTTGCAACTATTTACCTCATAAGACTCTTCATGTGGGTCTACCATATTTTTTGTGATTAGTCAAATCTTTTTTTTTTTTTTTTTTTTTTTTTTTTTTTGAACTATCAGTCAATCTTTTTTAGAACTTAAGGTTACATGTAAATTTATGCAGGAAGCCATAAATTCTTAGTCTTCCGAGACGAATTTGATGGAAGAGGTGTTATGCATCTACTACACAATAGAGATGCTACGCATTTTGGAAATTTTGCACAGTGCGGGCATCATTCATGGGGATTTCAAGGCCAGTGATTTGCTCATTCGTCATACTAGGTAAAAGCCATTTTCTATTGTAGTTGTCTATCTGACAGTATACTTCAAGAGTCTGGTAAGTAACATTGATTACTTGACATCTGGGCAGAGCTCTTTCTATGGATGGATTTCGCAACCGCAGTGGCTCTTAGCGTGACCAGGTAAATCCTTGTAGAAGTAGAGACTAGTTTGTCTAGTTTACTTGTTTATTAATTACACCGAAGAGTTTATCATGCAGGGTCTCTGCCGTGTTGATTGGGAAAGAGGAATAGACCTGCATTGTTTTCCCGATAATGTATATTTTGAGAGACGTCATGACTTTGCCTTTCAATGTACAGAATTTCTAGAGAAGCCATGGAAGTTTCAGGCCAATCTTAACTTAATGGAGCACCAAATTGTACTTGCAAATTTTATCAAACTGACTCTATGTTAGCTCATCTTTATTGTTATCAATTGTTACCAGATAGACACTTATGGATTATGTGCCACTGTTCACCAAATGCTGCACAATGTACATTTGAACCTTGAAAAGGAAGCATTACCTAACGGTGGCTTCCTTTACCAACAACTGTTATTTTTCCAACTTGGGTATTTTCTATTCACATGCCATTGAACTATGATAAATCTGTTCATAAAGTTGACAAACTTCTATTTTTTTTTCCCTTCTGTTTCTCTTGTACAATTTCTTTCTCAGGCATTGGAAAGTAGATCATCTTTGAGACAATCTCTTCACTCTAATGTCAACTGGTGCTAAGTTGTCTCAAAAGGATGGGGATCCTTTCACGGATCCAACAGTCTATCGGAGTACTGTGGGTGCTCTGCAATATCGTACTTTGACCAGACTTGATATTTCTTTTGCTGTAAATAGATTGAGCCAATATCTGGGTACTCTAACCATTGTGCATTGGCAAGCTTGCAAGTGTATTCCCAGATACATTAAAGGGTCTTTGAACACTGGTTTGTACTTCAAGTCTTCATCGGCCGCTATGCATTTGGTTCTTGAGGGATTTTCAGACGCAGATTGGGCTAGCAACCTTGATGATAGGAAGTCTACGAGTGGGTGGTGTATGTTTCTTGGTGGTAACTTGGTATCATAGAGCTCACAAAAATCGAAGGTTGTTGCTCATTTGAGTTGTGAGGCAAAGTACCGAGCCTTGGCTCAAGTAGCTACAGAGGTTGTTTGGATAAAAGCTTTGTTGTATGAGATTGAGATGCCTCTTTCCTCACCTCCAGTTCTATGGTGTGATAATACTGGGGCTAGATCCTTGACGAAGAACCTAGTGTTTCACTCTCATTCTAAACATATTGAGCTAGACCTTCATTTTATTCGAGACAAGATTGAAGCCAAGGAGCTGGATGTCAAGTAAATTCCAACTGAAGAACAGCCAGCAAATGTTCTCACTAAGGCACCAGGCATCAGTAGATTCAATCTTCTAATAGAAAAACTCATCTTGGATAAATCCATGCTTCGTTTGTGGGAGGATGTTAAACCAAGTCAGGCGTGTAAGTTCCTCAATGTTTGATTGGCTTATTTCGGTGACAAACCATAATTGGGGTTTAAATTGTAAGGGTAGCTTAGGTGAATGATAATCAAGCTCAAAGGTCTTATCAAGACCTCAAGATGATAAGCACTCCAAAGATATATTCTCTAGTGCTTAGTTGCACACACACACACTTGTAATGTTTGCATATGTATGCTTTACTTTTGTGTGCATCCTATTCACATGTCACCTTTCACACTTGCACTTTGTTGTTGTATTTTGTTGTGTGTTAGTGTGTCTAGTAATTCGTTTCTCGAACATAGTTCGGAAACATCCGCGCATGCACGATGGTGTGCTTGGTTAGCGCGAAAATCACCTTAGGAGAATGCTCTTGGCTTCTCCTTTGGTTTCACAAAAAGTGGTGAAACAACGGTTTGATCGGCGGTCATGGCTGCTGAATGAAACCTCTATTTATGTCCAAAAGGTTCTAGAGCATTTCTACGGTTATGATCAGTGGCCACGACCGCCATTCGAAACTGTCGATTAGACCTGGTCAATTTAATCTCTCAGGTCTATTTCTACGGTTGTGATCGGCTGTTATGAAACCGCCGATGATCCCTTGTTCTCTCGGGAATCAATTCGACTGTTGGATCAATGGTTTCAAAACTGTCGATCGTGCAGTTCAGGGGAAAACTTGTCTTTTCACATGCCCTATTTTTGGTGTATATAAATACATCACTTTCTCATTTCTCTGAACCTAACTCTTTCAATACAAGAACCCTAAATTCAATAGAGAGATTTGTGAGAGAAAAGGCAATCAAGATTGCTCATTTGAACACTCAAAACCATTTTCATATGCATTAAACTTCATCTAGCATCTTCTAGCATATCTAGGATGCTTGTTTGCATGGGTCTTACTCAACACACTTGTTTTGGTAAGTTCTTCACTAATTTCATCTAATCTTAGTGTTTTACTTAACAAGGTATCTCTTTAATTACTTGTATGTTCTTAGATTATATTCTTATATGCAAGATAGAGATTGTTGTGTTATTTTGATTGAGTGTTGATTTTGTGATAGCTAAACTTAGGATTGTTTAATCTATGATTGATTTAATTGTCATCTTATAATCCTAGATAAGTATTTAGTGTGACCTAGCACTAAGTACATATTTGGATATCTTTGCTATTCACTTAGGTTGTTTAATCTCTTTAGTGAAAACTAAGTTTTGTGGCTACGATTGCTTAAGCCGTAAGCAAATTGGACTAGGTCCACTTTTACAGGCCTACGGGTAGTGGTGGTGGGTTATAGACCGGGATTAGGTTGTAAACACCATTGCAATTAGTGGATTTGAGGTTCGTGTATGGTGCATATAACAGCCCGTGGTTTTTCCCAGTTTGGGTTTCCACGTAAAAATCAAGTGTCATTTATAATTCCGCACTTATTACACTTGATTTATTGCTTTGACTAGTTTGGGGTATTTTCATAATATTGACTAATCATAAAAATTGGTAATAATTGTTTAAAATCTATTCACCCCCCTCTAGATAGTTTTATACACACTGTGCATTATTAGTTTCAAGGCGTAATCAGTTGTATCTCAAAACGAGACCACATTTGATAAACAATTAAACATACATCCACATCACAGCTGATTGCTCTCACCTGAGCCATTTCTAACTAACTTAGGTCAGCAATATGTAAACTCAAATATTGTCCACCAAATGTTAATCTCCGTAAATCACAGAGGTTGTTAGAATTAGACTTGAGAACTTTAGCTCTGTATATAAACACACGTTATGTGTGAGAATGTAATTATCCAAAAAATGAAAATAGAAATGAAATACACAGAGCTCTCTTGCTCATCTTCTCTGTTCTTCTTTTATGCTTAGTTTAGGCTTTCTTTAAAGGTTTACATTTATGGAAAGATCGGGAGATCCGCTTTATGGAGAGATCAGGAGATCCGTTTTATAGAGAGATCGAAAAACTCCGCTTTATGGAGAGATCGAGATATCTGCTTTATGGAGAGATCAGGATATCTGCTTGATAGAGAGATTGAAAAACCCGCTAAGAAAATGACAGCAATCTAAAAATCGAGTTAGGCGCTGCATAGACGCTCTGCGGCCGCTAACCGTGGCGAGTTAGCGATTCTAGGCGGTCAGGTGCT
The DNA here is from genome assembly GCA_030490815.1 of Acer saccharum. Taxonomy (NCBI): domain Eukaryota; kingdom Viridiplantae; phylum Streptophyta; class Magnoliopsida; order Sapindales; family Sapindaceae; genus Acer; species Acer saccharum. The sequence continues at coordinate 11,864,955 of CM059878.1, forward strand.
TAATCGGGGCTAGGCACCGCCTAGGCGATTACCATTTAGGTTTTTTTTTTTTTTTTTTTTTTTTTTTTTTTTTTTTTTTGAAATACTACGTGGTTTTGGGGTTTATTAAAAGGCCCCAAAACGACATTGTTTTAGGGTTCATTTTAAAAACCCTTAAACTTTCTTCTTCTTCTTCTCTTTTCTCTCGCCCCTGGCCGGACTCCAGCCTCCACAATCAACAGCTCCGGCCAGGGGTGAATGTAGGAGGGGTGGTTGTATTCCTACGGGCCATGGTCCCCCTAACTAATAAAAAAAAAATCTATTATATCAAATTAAAATATGAACCAATCAAAAAAAAAAAAAAAAAACTATTATACATAAAATGTGATATATATATATAGTAGGTGATAATATTCTCTTGTCCTTTTATTATTTTAATAATAAAAATTAACTTATAATTTTTGTTTTCATAGTTCTAATGACCATGAAAATAGGAGATAAAATCAACCCACTTTAATATTTTAATTTCCTATTATTTCATACATTATTACCTAATATATCTAGTGTGTATTATATATGAGTAATGCTAGACTTTCCAAATTCTTTCTCAAATTTTTTCTCAAATTCTTTCCCAAATGTATGTAGCACGTAAGGTGTCAACATCTTGTAAATCATGAGATTATGTGGTTAATGATGTGATATTGGCACCTCACGTTCTACAAACATTTGAGAAAGAATTTGAAAAATAAACAAAAATTGGGAAGCCTAGCATCACTCATTATATAATATATATTAGATTTTACTAGAACAAACTAAGTAAATATTGAACTCTTATAGCGACTACCATTTTTATTTATTTTGTTAGGTTATATATTAATTTGATTTGATAAATTTACTTTATTAGTTTATTATTTAAATTTTCTTCAAAATTATTATAAGTTAATTTGGTTTGACATGAATATTATAAAATTAAGTTACAAGTATGTAAATAATTGTGATTTAAATATATCAATGATATAATGATATTTTAATTAAGCTATTGAAATTTATATTTTATAAGCTGGGAAATATTAAAATATTTTTTTCAGTTTTGCATACCGCTAAGAACATGCATAAATTTTACAACAAAATAAAATATGTTTTCTCATACTCTTTGATTATGTAATTGAAATGGAAATTAAAAAGAAAATTAGATTGATTTGGTTATAAATAATTTTCTAGATATAAAATAGACATTAACTAATTAAAATGTAACATGTATATTTTATTTATTTATTTGTATCATTACTTTTAACACCAAACGGTATCATATTTTGTTGAAAAGTATCAGGTGTGGGATTCCACACTTTTTCTTGTACAGGAGATTTAATTAGAAGAGAGAAATTTGTTGGAAAATTCCATCATGTGGGGCCACATATGTAAATATTAAATGTGTTGTGCTATCTTTTGGTTAAGCCTAAATTAAAGTGATCTAATTAAGATTTAAAGTTTTAAGGCTTAAGGGTATAATTGTCATGGAATTAATGTGTAGATACCAGAGTACTATATCTAATTTGATGAGGGGCCAAATTAGAAATAGCAAAACCTATAATAATCTCATTATTATATATTAGGGTTATGGTCCCCAAATTACACGATACTTTTTCTTGTCTGCATCCCCATCAACAGATAAAGAGAGACAAAATTTAGGGTTCCTAAAGATCGTGATAATTTGGAAGATCACAACCCGTCCACCGATCTCCGGCAATGGATTCAGGTACGCTTCCGCATTCTACAGCCTCTCTTTCTCTTGAATTGACATGGGTTAGTAATATGTATTTAGGGTTTGATTAATCATGATATAGAAACATGTTTAGGTTGATATTCGGATTAATTTTGTGCCTATACATGTTGATTATGTTTTAATCAAATCTCTTACAAAATTCATATTGATCAAACCAAAATAAAGTATTGTAAAATATATATTAGAGTAATTAATTGGGTATATATTTTGTGATCTTCTTCATCAGTATTAAAGATATTATAGGTGTAATTGCGTGTTTATTCGATACAAAGATTTGCCATATTTTTAAGCTCCCTCCGGCCTCCAGGTATGACTAAATGTACACACATCCAATTGGTTTTCAAATTCATTTATAAAAATTTATTTATTAAACTAGTTGGATGAATCTGATCTTGTAATTAAGCCAATTAATTAAAGAAAAGGAAATCATCCAAAAGATCATTAGTGATCTCTGTGCTGATTCACGCGTTAACGGCCTATAGACTATCTGAAATTTATTTATTTTTTTGAAAATTTAGGAGTTGGAGAAGAAGGATACATAATCTTGATCTGAACCTATAATCCCATCTACATTCTCATTGATGTGTGTGAAATAAATTTACTAATACTTTTGAGATTTTTCCGTTACATAAAATGGGTAGCGGTAAAAGTAAAATGACGTTTCGTAAATTGTTAGGGCAATAACTGAGGAGGGAAATAATAATTACGTATTGGAGATTTAAAATGTATTTTAAAATAGAGTAATGTTAATTTGTCCAAATTTGGTGTCCAAATGACGTGGTAATATTCTCGTCCATTCATTTAGATTGTATTAGATTTACTTGATTTAAATTAATAGACGAGAGTGTTGTCACGTTATTTGGACACCAAATTTAGGCAAAGTAGCATTACTCTTTAAAATAATACAGTGTTTAGCTTATTTTATATTATCCACCTTATTTATTTATTTTTGATAGTATCTATATAGACCGGTTATTTTTTTTGAAGCTTTTTTGTCATTGATAGAATTCGAACCTCTGATTTGGGAGTTATTTGTCAAAGCCCCAAGCTCGTCCATCTACCTATTGAACTACACCCCTGAGACCATTGTTCATTTTATTTGTATTAACTAATACATTTTAATTAATCTAATACAGTACAAAATATCTTTCATCAAACACATGATTGTATAAAAATAATAAAGTACAATCCAATACAATTCGATTCAATTTAATACAATGTGTCAAACGAGATCTGAAGTCATTAATTACATATGTCACCAAATCTATTGAAGTAACCACGTTGATAAGCTCGTTAGAAAATCTCAATTCAAGAATCTGCCATGTACTTGATGAAAAGCATCCAACCAATGGATACATGCCCTGTGACAAGTAAAACCATTAAAATGAGTTTATATTTACACACCAATCAAATGAGTTTACATTTACATGGAGGCATGCACTCATTAGTTAGGATGCATTGCATCAGCAAGCAAGATTTCCTCGTCTACAAGAATTTGACAGCATATGTATTTTGTCAGATTATACCTTTGTTTATACGACACTATGAATAGTATGTCATTTGTTTGAGGTTATACAGAAATTCTATTATCAGTTCGAACTGACAAAAGTTATATCAGTTCCTTGCATGTGGGCCACTGAATTTAAATACTTTGACTTGGCTGTATACACTTGTCAGTCAAAGTATTTAAATCTAGTGGCCCACATACAAGGAACTGATATAACTTTTGTCAGTTCGAACTGATAATAGAAAGACTGATATACAGAAATTCTATTATCAGTTTGAACTGACAAAAGTTATATCAGTTTTTTGTATGTGAGCCACTGGATTTAAATACTTTGACTGACAAGTGCATACAGCCAAGTCAAAGTATTTAAATCCAGTGGTCCACATGCAAAGAACTGATATAACTTTTATCAGTTCGAATTGATAATAGCATTTTTGTATATATATATAAATGTATTCTTTTTTATTTAAAAATGATCAAAAATATATATATATAATTCCTCCTTTCGCTTATAAATTTTATTTATGTGTTAAGAAGATAATTAATATACATAAATAAATAAAAAGAGCTACGGGAAGACTACTATTTTCCATGTCAAATTTGTTGAAAATCATGATATATATCAGTTTCCTAGATATTAATTATTGGATTCAATTATTTTGACTTGTTCATCATTCATGTGTGTTTAATCAACGGTACCCGATTGATGTTAGCATATATTTTCCATTAGGTTGCCATCGTAAGATAACAACGCAAATTTAGTAGACAGTACAATACTACAATTAGTCACAAACAATTCTAATATTTAATTATATTTAATAAAATCAATTGTCAATAATTAAGAATAAAACATTCTTTTGTCATTTTTATTAAATTATTAGTGTATTTTGAATATAAAACAACTTGTACAGATAACAATTTTTTTATTATTTTTTTTTAAATAGAAATTTTGGCTCTCATATATGAATTGGAAAAATTATATATCTCAAAAGTTCGTTGACATTGATGAGCCTAGGGGTGGGTGTTTAATGGATCGGTTCACTTTAGTGAACCGATAAAAAATAAATAATATCCAGTTTTTGAAAAAGTGAACCGATCCGATAAAAGTTAAAAGTGTGAACTGATTGAACCGGTTCGGTTCGGTTTTTTTCGGTTTTATGCCATCCAAAATTGTCAAATAATAATAAGAAAGCCACTCTCCTTAGCTACACTAATGATCTACCAGTGTCCTACAAGTCTCCATCTTTAATTGCAAGCAAAAGAACTAATGAGAATTGATTAATTGAAATGATCTAACCCTTGCCAACAAACAAATGCAGAAAAGCTGCAACCACAAGAAATGTAATGATAACTTTACCAAATGTGAAACAAGATTCCTTTCATACCCAGGAATTATAAGACAGGAATATCTGTTACAATTCTCTCTTTCTTTTGTAAAAAACCAAAGTTGTAAATGAATAAATTGTAACTACCACAAATGCGAAGATCACATACTAGTGCCATTTCAAGTCCACCACCCAATGCAGCTCCTTCAGTAACAGTAATGGTGGGAATCCCAAGTGTTTGTACAAACAAATACAAGGGATATAATTGCTCAAAATAGGTCATTTAACAAGTTAGGTCGATAACAAAAATCCAAAATAGGTCGATAACAAGTTAACAAGAAGATTGGAAAAAATCAAAAGAAAAATGAAAAAAAAAAAAAAAAAAACATAAGATTGGAAGAAAAATTTATTTGTATTACATGGAAATCATGATTGAAATATTTGTACTCCAATAGAAGCCGGTTCAGCTACTATATATGACTTATATAGTTGCTGGGTTAATTTCCGGTCTTTAAATTTTAATCCAAGAGCCTATAAAAATTAAAGATTTAAAAATTAAAAAATAACTAACTCCCTCACATAACTATCCAGTAACTATATAGTTCATGTACAGTGGCTAAATCTGAGTTTTTCTCTGGTAAGAATATAACTATAAACATACTTATCCACCTCATAACTTTTTGTCAAAAAAAACAATGCAATTGGGGCATATAGTTTGTTATCATGTTATCTTCTTATGAACTGAATCGTTGCTTGGATGTACACTGCTTGCTAAAATGAAATTCGGTAATTATAGTTTTTGATTTGAGTTATCCATACAAAGGTGACACTATCCCCCTGCAGCTAATAAAACTGGAACCTTGGTAACTCCTTTTATCCACCTGCAGTTTAATTAGTTTCTTGACATTCATTGGTTTATAAGAAATTAGTCTAGTATTTATTGCCTTGCCTTTGTTATCCATTAAATAATATACGAATAATTAATCAAAAAAAAAAAAGAAGGTTACAGTAATTGTGAGAACAATGTAATTTATCCTTCTTAGTAATCGAGATGATTCGATTTTCTGGAATCGGGTAACATCTTCACCTCTTCTTGTTTTTCTTCCTTCCTTTAACCTGTTTCTCTAGACTTCTCAGCCTTTGACTTAGGACTGAAGATGAAGATATTCTTTGATCCGTGGCCTTCGTTGGTTCAGCAGGTAACGAGGCTGATGCCTGTCTAGCAGCTTTCGCTTCACTGGCTTGTTTGATTGCTGAGAACAAGGAGAAGGCAGCTCGTGGACTGGTCGTTGATGGAGTGGTCGATGGTGGAGCCACAGGTATTTCAGGAACACCTAAGGCCTTCTTAAACCCAGGAACTTTAAGCACTGAAAAGTTTAATAGAGGATCAAATACGTTAGGGATTAAGTTAAAGTTTTGACAAAATAAAGTACTTCTCACAACTTTGACAGTGTATAGAGATAAAAGGAAAACCCAAAAAGAAACTAGAAACGCTCACCTAGTCCATATGCGAGAGAGAACAAGTTTGATGTAATCCAATAACAAAATATAGCCTGCAGCATTGAATACAAACATTCATTGAGCATTTCAAATGAAATTCAAGCAACTATACAAACAAAAAATTAGAGAAAAAGTTTTGCAATTTCATTTCTTTTCTATTGTAGCAGTTCAGATTAAAATGCCAAGAGAAGTAGAGATGCACGTTTGGGGAATGGGGATGGATATAGGTCCCCCCATCCCCATCCCCACTTCCCATACCCTTCCCCCACCCACCCCCACCACCCCCCCATTTCCCCATTTGGGGAAAATGGGGATGGGGAATTTTGGGGGGACCTATATCCATCCCCATCCCCAATTCCCCATTTTTTCCCATTTTTTTCCCATTTCCCCGTTTTCCCCATTCCCCCATTTCCCCATTTGACTAAAAATTACAAATTAAACTAAAAAAATAAACATTCCATTACAAATACAAAATAAAATTCATTAGTGCATTTTATATAAAATGTATATATATACTTAGGGAGTTAGGGTTTTCAAAGAATAAACAAAAAAATTAAAAATATATATTATAATTATATTTATATATGTTTGGGGGAAAGGGGGAAATGGGGATGGGGGACCTCCCCCCCATCCCCATCCCCATTTCAACATAATTGTGGGGGAAATGGGGACCCCTCCCCATCCCCATCCCCATCCCCATTTCAATTTGGGGATGATTTTCATCCCCATCCCCCCCCCCCCCCCCCCCCCCCATTTCCCCATTTTTCCCCCCAAAAAATCCCCAAATGGGGATGGGGGCGCGGGGAATTGGGGCCCCGGGGAAAAATGTGCATCTCTAAAGAGAAGCAAATGTAGAAGCCCTTGGGTTGTAATTATTAAGTGGGGAATAACTGAAACCCTCATTTTTCCTCATTAAATAAGGAAAGAGAATATCAGCTTAATTGCAAACCAAAACAATTTAAACATCAAGGCATTATACAACAGCTCAAATGGCTGATTGAATAACCAATGATAGGGTTTCTCTCCGAGTTCCTTCCCAACGCAAGGAAAATGACAGGATTACCTTTGGAAAATTCATTGTTAATGGAACTGAAAGAACAGCAAAGCCCCTGGAAATGTTTTTCATGGTACCAGCAGCAGGATTTCCTTCCATACCTTCTTGCATGTTACACTGAGAAAGACCAACACAAGATAATTGAAAATGCAAACAAAAACCTGAAATAAACAGAACTGAGAAGCACATGATACAATGAAGAATATCATAACATAATTATTCATTAATTGAGTTTGACATGGTTTGACAAATCAAAGGGACTACCTCTACTGTTATCAAGAAAGATAGCCCGGTCAAAATTGGCAAGATGTAAAAACTATCAGGAGTTGTGAGATCTGTGAACCAAAATGCTCCGCCATTTTTGAATGATGGCACTTTATCTGCCATGTTTGAAATCTGTTTGTGATGGGCATGGATGGGGATTGGGGAAGTCACCAGAAAAATATCAAATTGTCAAGAACCAAATTTAGAATAAAATAATGAAACAATTTGCAAAATATTATTAGAAACAAAATCTTACTGCTAGGAAAAAGCTGATGAAGACAGGACCCTGAATAAAAAGCCCTTTCAACGGAGTAAATGGACTCACGCCATATCTGCAACAATCCAAATTATATTTAAGAAAAGAAAATGTCTGAAAACAAAAGTTAGACAGGGTACATATACCATCTACTATGTTTGCTTTCCATTTGTATCACTTGCAAAAGTTTAACAAATAATACTCTAAAGGGTATTAATTATCTTATACTATCTGCAAACTTACATCAAACCTAGAAAGCATCAATAGGATAACAGTATTGAGTGTTGGCCGTTGGGTGCATGAAAAGAAAACTGATCATGTTTGTTTTCTCTGATTTTCAAGTAAATTTATATAATCAGAGCATAATTAAATGTTAGAAAGTCATGCTAGAGTAAAAAATGACAAGCAGCATGTAATCCAGCTAGTACTCACAATCAGCATATTAACTTTGTAATAAATAATTAAGCTGCGAAGACAATCATGAAATTAATATCCCCAGGTTCCCTTACAAGTTACAAGAGCATGGAAAAGTTTCTTACTCCTTAAAAATCTTCTGCATCTGTTTTTGGCCGTCAGCCACAGCCTCAGGGTCCATAGACTGGCAAATAAAATAAAATTTATTTGTTAGAAAGAATTATTTTTGCAGAACATTAACTATTAAATGATTCATGTAGAAAATTTTAAGGTGAAAAAAGTATAACAAGGAGACTCTACACTCTACAGAAGTACCACAATTTGTGGCAGAATCTATGCCATTGGTTTAGGAATCTACCCAAATATTTCAAGTGTGGTGTAGGACCACAAGTTTCAAAATTTCTCAATGATGGTGTATTATCTGGTTGGTGCCTAACAATTTAAGGGAATTTGTGTTTAAGCCTGATAGCTTTACTAATATATAACCTAGACTAAAGTGTGATCATCTGTGTGCATGTCTATGGGCACAGGTACATCTGTGTGTGATCATCAAAAAAGTTTGTGGTACAAATTTTTTTGAAGGAACTCTCATAATCAAGATGAGGAGCAAAAGATGTACAGGACAATAAATAGTTATGCAAAACACGAACCAATATAGCATCTAATGAAGGCCAGTGATCTAAAAAAGAAAATGACATAATAACATAACGAATAGGCAACATACCTTATCTTGCATATTTTGCTTGATTTCCTCCAAGTGTGGTCTCATTAACTGCAGAACACACATGATGAATAACTAAACATACGGCACCTATAGTATTGAAAAGATCATGCATATGAAAATCTAGTTTAGTATTCAAAACAAAAGACGAACAATTGGGATGTCATAAAAGATGAGATCACACAAGGTGGAATTCTAGATGCACAGGTTAGCAACATGTATATAGCACATGATGAATAAGAAAAACTAGAAAAGAAAAGGTAAGAATACGAAATAGAACAACATACAGTCAGTTTTGAAGTAGCTTTGAGTTGATTTATCAAAAGCGGAAATGTTGCACTTCGAATTAAAAGAGTTGTTATGATTATGGATGCCCACCTAAAAAAAAAAAAAAGACATTAGAAAAACTCCTATTCTACTGCATCAAATAAAATGTTGCAATTACTACACACTATAACTCACTTGATGACATATTGCATCTGAAAAATGTACTGTATTCTAGATTAATAACAGAAGTATATTTGGTGGCAAAGAAATAGCACTTAAATTCCACATATCCACTACTCTGTGTCGTATATTTAATTTGATTATTGAAAATCCTACAAAAGTAACAGTATGATACGATGTTTTCTTAAGCTAAATTGCCTCTATTTAAACCATCTCCATGATATAGTATGAGTTTTAAGTCCTCGTCCTTTAATTGTAATCATTAAAGAACACCACCCTCCTTGCTATCACCCTCTTTGTCATTCTATCTGTGGTCAGACATGTAACAAAACGCAGCAAAGCATCAAGTTTTGACCAATCTACACCTAAGAAAATCAGTCTTTAGCCTTATGGTTATCTGTTCAAACAGCTAGTTCCATATACAATACCCAATCTAAGCCAATACATTTACCCATATCCAACTGAACATCCTTAACAAATCAACATTGGGATCATTGGATTGTTAGTGATAAATTAGAGTATAAATTATTAATACTTTTCTAATTCTTCTATTTGCATTCCATTGTAAATTTTCAGGTAGACAAATGAAAACCATTTCCTTACCAATTAAGTCCAGTAAAGTTGTGCACCGCATCAATGACATGCTGCAGAGCTGCAACAGGTAAGAAAGAATCAGCAGCCGCAATCGCAACTTCATTCACCGCAGGGGCATGGTTAGCAACCACTTGTGTGGTCGCATCTGTGAGAACGTCTGCCACATCACTCATCAATTCAATCTTATCTGACCCTTCACCAACTGTAGTCGACATATACCGACAAAAGGCAGAACCAGCACTAGATCCAAGCGAGAACTGCGAAACACCTTTACCCTGGAAGAAAGCACCACCGGACCCATATGAATTGTTCAACCCGCTTCCAAAGGACCTCTGTTGAATAAAGTTGTGGATCTCTCGTTGAGACAAAGTACTGTCTGGTGAGTCTTCTTTACGATCGTGGTCACGGACAATATAGCTAAATGATGGATTATATGCTCGAGCAACAAGGGTTGCCCTTGTAGAGAGGCTACGCCGATAAGCCATTGCTACAAACAATACACTTCCTCTAACAATCCGTGCAATATAACTGAATTAGAAACAGAAATCCAATGCATATAATAACAATAATAATAATAATCTGCGAAAAAACACTCATGTAGCCTACAAAAATCAATATAAACCAATAAATATACTACTAGAGCTAAAACCCTTCACAAAAATTACACCTTTAAAATTGATAAAACAGATAATGAAAAATCAAATCAACAAAATTATTTATTTTAAAAGAAAAGTCGAATCTAGCAAAAACAAATTCAGCTAACAAAATGATTAAAACAAAATCAAAGATTCAAAATAAGAATATAATTTATACTTCAACAACATAATCAACGGCTGTAAAGCACATTGAGTTTTCAGATTCGAAAAAAAGAAAGAATAAGAAGCTGAAATCTATGAGTCTCAAACAGAATCAAAACAATAACTAATCGAAGGAGACTAGGTGGTAGAGCTTTTACCGTTTCACAATCTCAGTAGTCTTCTAACAGGTGAAAATGATGTTCTAATCGAGAAACTCGCTCGCGCGCTGCTCGACGAGAGAGAACTAGAGAAGGGTTTTAGTTTTAGTTGATGACGACGAATTTTAGTTTGAGCTACTTCACAGTTCACATTGTTGCCTGCGTTGCTCTCTTCTCTGGACTGGTGGGCTCTAATAAACTGGGCTTGAAGTGACAGTCTAGATATTCAGTTCATAGAATTTTAGCCCAATTACTACTTCCTTTGATTTTTAAAACAGTTGCTGTTACTAATCATGTGTTGGTGTGAGTGGTTCGGCGCTCTCATCCCTTAAGTAAGGTCGTGGGTTCAATTCCCGTAAACGGAGCTACATATATTGGGAGCACTTTACCCCTTAGTGGGCCGATCCGATGCGAGTCCAAATTAGTCGGGGTGTGGTCTAGACTGATTGCACCATATGGTGGATCCGTCCCACCCGGAAACCGGATGGTGTAAACCAAAACAAAAGTTGCTATTGGGCTTATCGCCTGTATTTGTTGACTTATTATTATTATTATTATTATTATTATTATTTATTCGGAGTTTGGATAGGAGTTTGGATAAGGGTATATAACTCAAACTCACAAGTCACAACATAGATATGAGAGGCGTTATATACATCAAGTCAACCTGATATTTTTTTTTTTTTTTTTTTTTTTTTGACAAAACAAGTTTTTACAGAGTGACTGGGTAATCAGCCACAACATAATGGGTTCACATGGAGGAACCTCTTCCATCCAAAACTGATCACAACTACTAGTCAAGCCCAATTTAGCAAGATAATGTGCTACTTTGCATTTCTTGGAACATAACCTACAGCAGCAGACTTAAACTTCTTCAAAGAAACAAAAATGTCGTCCAATATCAACCCCACAACAGAAAACACAAGTATCAACTGGGACATGACATAAATCTTGCATTCCTATAACTCTCTCAATGGAAAGTGGTTCTTCAATAAAATATATATATATATATATATATTAAAATTGATTTTTAACGAAAAATGGAGTTTGATTTTGAAAAAACCAAGAAGAGAAAAGAAGTAGGGAAGAGAAAGAATAGTAAGAGAATTAAAGGTAACAAAAAACATTTGAAATAATAATAAAGTTGATTAAATAACATAATAATAGTCATAGGTGGTGTGTACTTACAAAAAATACAATTTAATAATTAAAATATAACTTAAAATACAACTCATTTGAAGATGAAGAATGATGTGGCAGAGATAAAATTTTCATTTTATATATTTGGCAGGTCAATTGTTAAAGTTAACAGTTTGACTTTAACGACAAGGTAAGTTTATGTCGAAATTTTCAAATTTAGCGATATTTTGTAGCAAGGGAAACATTAAGGCTGGTTGAGTACAATTAACCTTTCAATAATGCTAGAGGACCCGAAAAAGTAACCCAAATTTTGGATCCAAACCTATGTGGCAACATAACACACAACATGGGCCCACGTCACTCTTCCCAAAGATCCCATGTGATGTTGCCACATAGGTTTGGGTCTAAAATTTGGGTCAATTTTTTGGGTCCTCTAGCATTACTCTTAACCTTTTTTAAAATTGTGATTAATGAAAAAATTGAAAGAAAAAAAAAATGTCGTGGAGAGTATCTTCTTATTTGGTAATAAAGCAAGCAACCTACCAAAACATTTTTGTAAAATATAAAAGGCGGTTTTGTAAGTTGAGATTTTCGCAATTTCGTGGGAATCAATCACAGTGGATTGGTACTTGATTCTTTCATCTATTAGCGTAAATTCTTGTTAATCCCTATATTCCTAGCTTGTATTCTATTTAATTGATGGAGACCACTTTCTGGAAAAGAGAATTCTTCTATTTCCTGTAATTTGTTGATTTCTTTGTCTTTCCTTTGCTACTAGTCACATGTTTGCCTGCTGATTCATTGTTCTTGATTATTTGCTTAGCATAGCTGATAGCTGATCGTTTATGTGTTAGCACTTTGCAGAGTTGGGGGGTTTTAGAACCATTATGGATCGTCTCATCGGTTCTGCGCGTCTCATGCTAGTTTCGGATCTTGACTTCACCATGGTAATATTTTTCTACTTATTAACTGGAACTTGGTAGTATGTTGCTGTGATTTTGATTTTGATTTTGATTGGAATGGATGAGCTTGTTTTCATTTCAGGTAGATCATGATGATGCACAGAACCTTTCTCTTCTTAGGTTTAATGCGCTATGGGAAGCTTACTACCGTCATGATTCTTTGCTAGTTTTCTCCACCGGGAGGTCACCTACAATTTACAAGCAGTTACGCAATGAGAAGCCCTTATTGACCCCGGATATAACCATCATGTCTGTGGGAACTGAGATTGCATATGGTGACTCAATGGTTACGGATGATGTCTGGGAGCAATATCTCAATCACAACTGGGACAGAGACATAGTTTTGGAAGAAACTGTCAAGTTTCCTCAACTCACTCCTCAGGTATGGTTTCTTGCTAATGCTATTGCTAACTGACTTTGATTAGCTAATGTTGATGTAGTATTAGAATAGGAGTCCTGTGATTGAACCATAAGCGTTCCCAAATCATTCAAGTTAAGTCATCATAAGCCTGCATTTAGATTGTGTTATATGAGTATTACATGGTGAAAGAATGTGTCGATCAATCAACTAAGCTGATGAAACTTTTATTGGTTATTGCAGCAAGAAACAGAGCAACGGCCTCACAAAGTCAGCTTCTTCGTGGAAAAGTCTAATGCCTTTGAAGTGATGAAAGAGCTGTCAGAACGCCTGGAGAAACGTGGGGTAAGTTGTAGCCATTGATGTTTCCGTCAATGAAATGCCATAGGTAATTTAAAACCAAAGCATAGTATGCATGCTGAAGCATGTTCAGGAATTGCTCCTCATATTTTGTGTTTCTATAACTGAACTGCCTCATGCTTTTCGTTTATGTGAATATCTTTTTAATCTTTTTTTTGTTCTTGGTCAGTTAGATGTAAAAATTATATATAGTAGTGGGGTGGCTTTGGACATACTACCAAAGGTGCTGGTAAAGGACAGGCTCTTTCATATTTGCTTAAAAAACTCAAAATTGATGGAAGAGTGCCACTCAATACTCTTGTCTGTGGTGACTCTGGAAATGATGCTGAGCTATTTAGCATTCCCGAAGTATATGGTGTGATGGTTTGTATCTCATAGCCTTCTCATTTTTCACATTATATTATTTGTTATGTATCACTGTTATCATGGTTATCAACCTAGGTAAACTCATATAGTCATATATCTTAACTATGCAGGTCAGCAATGCACTAGAAGAATTGTTGCAGTGGCATGCAGAAAACGCGAAGAACAATCCTCGTATAATTCATGCAACTGAGAGATGTGCAGCAGGAATCATACAAGCCGTTGGTATATTTGGTCTTGGCCCAAATGTGTCTCTGAGAGATATTAGAGACTTTCAAAAATGCAAAGTGGAAATTTTCAGTACTGGTCATGAAGTTGTGAAGTTCTATTTGTTATATGAGAGATGGCGACGTGCTGATATTGAGAAATCAGAGCACTATATGCAAAGTTTAAGATTGGCTTTTGTAAGATTCCTTTTCTATTTTCGCATATAATAGAAATCATTGACCCGTTATCAATGCAGTTATTCTATTTATGTTATATTTAATCCTTGAGACTAACAATCAAATCGGCTATCATCATTGTATTTGCTATTAAATAATGATGGTGATATAACTGTTCATAGATAGTCAGTGGTGTACGGTTCTCATTCTCTTATCTACTTTTTTATTCATTATTCGTATTCAGGAGTCCGATAATAGACAGGCACTTATAGTAAATAGGATGGGTATCGATGGTAAATAATTAATATGAATAAGCATGTTAGGGTACATACTTGATTATGGTAATTTAATAAGTTTTAATCGATCCGTCAGCTTATATCGGAGCTTTGCATGAACTTCTTTTTGTTCTGGACTTAAGAAGTGATCAGCATATTTATTCATCCGAAAGTGCCATGTGCAATGAAGTTTGAGCAGGCTTCATTTACCTTGTAAATATAAACTGTGCATCCTTTTTCCGTCTTAAAGTAAGTTGTATTTTGGCCAAATACAAGCATTTGATTGCTTAATATGCTTTATTTACTTTTCTCACAGCATCCACTGGGCATCTTTGTCCATCCCTCGGGAATTGAACAACCATTGCACCAATGTGTAGATGTGATGGCAAGTTTGTATGGAAGTGAGCAAGGAAAGCAATATCGAGTATGGGTAGATCGAGTTGCCTCAGCACAGATTGGTTCAGATACATGGCTTGTAAAGTTTGATAAGTGGGAGTTATCTGGTGAGATTTGTCTGATGTTGTTGCTTTTTATAGCTGACTCCCTTGGAAACCTATCTTTTTCAAATTAGTTTTTGTGTACTCTTCACATTCAACTTACGAGTGGGGATGAGTCCATGGCCTAGGCAGCTAGGCTTTTCTTGTTTTAGTACACTACACGTATAGATACCCTAATTCTGGTTTAGATGAATGTAACCAAAATTATGTAGACTAATCTCACAGTTTTCATCTTCTTAGGCTTGAACATGCTGGAGAAAACTTTAATTCCAGTGCTTGTAAAACCAAAAGCCTCTTGATCAGCGATACATTGCAGTTTCTTATTGTAAATTCAGTAAATTGTTAATTTGCATGTTTTCATTCTTTGACTTCCAAAGTATAAAAGTGAAGTAACGAACTTATCTTTTGCTTTGGAGTAAACATGAAGTTGTTATAATTCAGTTTTCTTTCAATGGTTTGTCTCATGTTCTAAATTGATGTTTTATCCTTCGGGCTTTCTTCTACTGCATTTCAGATTTGTGATAGAGTTGATGCTAATTGGGAAGTCCATTCTAGATTTCTTACAATTTAATAATCATTTTCAACATATGATTGATTTGCACTTTCAAACACAAGAAAACCTATAATTGATTTGCTAATTTTATTTTACTTTTTTTTTCAATTTACTCTCATTTCCTTGCTAAGCTTTGATTGAGACTTGAGAGACACATTGGCTTCTAGTTATGAGTATAGCAAGTAGCTAACTCCAATTTAGTTTCCCAGGACCATCATATGCTCAGCTTTATATTCAAATTTGCAATTATATTGTGATAATGATTCACTTCTTTTTCTTTTATTAAATTTTCAGTTTCTTATAAAAGAAAAAAAAAAAAAAAAAATCTGTCTGTATTGCTTTCTGTTTCCATTATTGAATAGCCATGCAAATAGGTACTTGTTTAATGTTGGGGTGATATCATGTCTCATGCCCTCTTAGCAATTCATCTTATAAATTTCTTCAATGTTAATAATATTATAGTTGGAGTTTCTTGTACCTGAAAACACTGATGAAACTCTTGCAGGAGAAGAGCGACGATGTTGCCTGACCACAGTCTTACTGAGCTCGAAGGTATTTATTTCTTTTAGTTTACACTCTGATCATGGTCTGAAACATACCTGAACTGGGTGACTTATTTTCACTGCTTTATTGTGGATTGGGCAGACCACAGTACCAGATGGATTCACATGGATGCATGTTCATCAGACTTGGTTGGGTGGTCCAGGATCCGAAGACCGAACTACATGGCTTTTCTAGTTTACCTATTAAGCATGCAGACCAGATATGAAATACTCTAAAAATGTATATATTTCATTCTAATTTGCTTCTTATCCAAGTCCTCTTTTAATGAATATTTGCATGGTCCCTTGCTAGTATAATCTTTTGAGGGGTTACGAAATGTTAAATTGTAGGTCACAAAATCAATATTTGAGAAGTAGTGAAGAAACCCATTTTTTTTTTTTTTTTTCTCTTTCTGGTTCGATTTCTGGAAGTAGTTTCTCCTTGTTGGTTATACAGGCTAGAATTTGATCCATGACTGATTGAAATGGACTTTTTACAGTACCGATCACTCGGATTTGCAAGCCGATTCTCCCATCTGCTGCCTTGGAAAGATACCTACCCAAGTGGTGAAAAATAGTTTCTTTATTTGGGAATAATTTGATCAAATCTTGCTCAAAAGATTGATCTGTTTTCATAATCAACCAAGGTACTTTTCTCAGAAGAATGTGATTTTCATCACAGATAAAAAAAAAAAAAAAAGCTTGTCATGATCATCATAACCATGGGTTGGATGGAGATACAGAGATGACAATTTCAACTCTTTTGAAGAAGAATTTATGACATTTACTTCAAAACTACTGAAGTTAAATTGTGATTAATTAAAAAAATTGAAAATAGAAGTGTGAACAAAATTGATGTGGAGAGTATTTTCTTAGTCAGTAATAGAGCAAGCAACCTACCAAAAATGTTTCTAAAATTTAAAAGGCGGTTTTGTAAGTTGAGATATTCGTATTTTCGTTGGGAATGAATCAATCACAGTGAATTGGTACTTGATTCTTTCATCTATTATGCGTAAATTCTTGTTAATCCCTATATTCCTAGCTTTTATTCTATTTAATCGATGGAGTCCACTTTCTGGAAAAGAGAATTCTTCCATTTCTTGTAATTTGTTGATTTCTTTGTCTTTCCTTTTGCTACTTGTCACATGTTTACCTGATTCATTTTATGTTCTTGATTATTTGCTTAGCAGAGCTGATAGCTGATTGTTTTTGAGTCTTTTAATCCATTTCTCATGTGTTTGCAGAGTTTGGGTTCTTAGAACCATTATGGATTGTCTCAACGGTTCTACACGTCTCATGGTAGTTTTGGATATTGACTTCACCATGGTAATATTTTTCTACTTATTAAGTGGTAGCTTGGTAATAAATAGCTGTGATTTTGAGAAAATATCATACAATTTTCATGCATAATAATACACAATATGATACGATTTCAACCAATCAAGTAGATAAAATTCATTGTGTTAAAATTTACATAAATGCAGCTATTGTCTTCGACCTACATTAATTTAATTAGAACAACCCAGATCCTCTCCTCTCCTTATATGACATCGAAACCACGTATGCTAGGATATTCATTGATATCATTGGATTAAGAGTATAAACCCGCACATAATATAAAACTTTCCATCTACATATTAATAGGGCGGTATTATATAAAGCCATAAGAAGAGTCGGCTAGTAGAAAATTTAATTAAAATTTCCATCACTGATGTTGAGATCTCATCTACCTTCCCCACCATTTTCTTAATTGACTCAGTATTATATATAGAGATTCATTGTTGTTCATTGACTTGATAAATTGAGTGTAACAGTAATAGTATGATGTCTGAAGCAAGCAACCTACTAAAACATTTTCTAAAATTTAAAAGGCGAATTGGCACTTCATTCTTTCATTTATTATCCGTAAATTCTTTTTAATTCCTATATTCCCATCTTGCATTCTATTTTTTTGAGTCCACTTTCTGGAAAAATGAGTGCAGGTAAGAATTCTTCCATTTATTGTACTCTGTCTATTTCCTTGTCATTCCTTTGCTACTTGTCACATGTTTGCCTGCTGATTCATCGTTCTTGATTGTCATTCTTCTGATTCCATTCACTTTATGTTCTTGATTATTTGCTTAGCATAGCTAATAGCTGATTGTTTTTGAGTATTTTAATCCAATTGTTATGTGTTTGCAGAGTTTGAGGTTTTTAAAACCATTATGGATCGTCTCATCGGTTCTGCACGTCTCATGGTAGTTTCGGATCTTGACTTCACCATGGTAATATTTTTTTTCTACGTATTGATTACTAAGCGGTAAGTGGTAACTTGGTAATATCTTCTTGTGGTTTTGATTTTGATTATAATGGATGAGCTTGTTTTCATTTCAGGTAGATCATGATGATGCACAGAACCTTTCTCTTCTTAAGTTCAATGCACTATGGGAAGCCTACTTCCGTCATGATTCTTTGCTAGTTTTCTCATCCGCGAGGTCACCTACACTTTACAAGCAGTTACGCAATGAGAAGCCCTTATTGAGCCCGGATATAACCATAATGTCTCTGGGAACTGAGATTTCATATGGCGACTCAATGGTCCGGGATGATTTCTGGGAGCAATATCTCAATCACAACTGGGACAGAGACATAGTTTTGGAGGAAACTGTCAAGTTTCCTCAACTGACTCCTCAGGTATGCTTTCTTGCTAATGCTATTGCTAACTTACTTTGATTAGCTAATGTTGATCTAGTATTAGAATAGGAGTCCTGTGTTTGAACCATAAGCGTTCAAAAATCATTCAAGTTTGGCCACCTTAAGCTTTTAGAATGATTATAGGTTGTACGAGTATTAGATGGTGAAAGAATATGTCGATCAATAGACTAAGCTGATGAAACTTTTATTGGTTATTGCAGCAAGAAACAGAGCAACGGCCTCACAAAGTCAGCTTCTTCGTGGAAAAGTTTAATGCCTTTGAAGTGATGAAAGCGCTGTCAGAATGCCTAGAGAAACGTGGGGTAAGTTGTAGCCATTGATGTTTCCGTAATGGAATTGCTCCTCATATTTTGTGTTTCTATAACTGAACTGCCTAGTCAGGGGCGAATCCATGATTTTTTATCTGACGAGGCTGAACCAAATACTAGTTATAATTTTTTTTTTTTTTTTTTAAATAACCTTAGTAGGAAGTTTAATTATTAGAGCATCTCTAATGGTCTTTTTTGAAGACATCCATTAGCTTAATTAAGGGAGTATGTGTATTTTATAGCTACAACAGGTCCTTAAATGGTTCCCTTAATTGTGTTATGATTGAGTTCACTCTCTTAATTAAGGGATGTTTTCAAAGCCCCTTAAAGTGAGCTCCACCTATTTAAGATTATTTTAAAGTGGGCTCCACCTACATAATTGATAAACAATATATAATATTTATTAAACACAATATTTAACATTTAAATAATAATAAAAAAATTATTAAAGGGGGTCATTTAAGAAAGTATTGTTGGAGCACATACTCCCTTAACGGTCTCTTGCAATAACATACACACTTAAATAAGAGTCTCCAAGGAAGACCGTTGAAGATACTCTTAAACCATTAATGGTGCACATAAAAAGGCAAAAGTCAAGGGTCATCATGCCTATATGACTATGCCTATATGACTATATAACAATATATTGATATTGTGTTAAGCACTTGTATTCTATAAATTAATAACATATTAAAAACTTTAAAAAAAAAAATTCAAAATTGCAGACGGGGCCCCACTATGATTCGCCCCTGCACCTAATGCTTTTTGTTTATGTAAATATCATTTTGATCATTTTTTTTTTTGTTGTTGTTCAGTTAGATATAAAAATTATTTATAGTAGTGAGTCGGCTTTGGACATAGTACCAAAAGGTGCTGGTAAAGGACAGGCTCTTGCGTATTTGCTTAAAAAATTCAAAATTGATGGAAGAGTGCCACTCAATACTCTTGTCTGTGGTGACTCTGGAAATGATGCTGAAGTATTTACCATTCCTGAAGTATATGGTGTGATGGTTTGTATCTCATAGCCTTCTCATTTTTCACATTATATAATTATTTGTTATGTTATATATCATCTGTATCTTAACTATTCAGGTCAGCAATGCACTAGAAGAATTGTTGCAGTGGCATGCAGAAAACGTGAAGAACAATCCTCGTATAATTCATGCAACTGAGAGATGTGCAGCAGGGATCATACAAGCCATTAGTAAATTCGGTCTTGGTCCAAATGTGTCTCTGAGAGAGATTAGTGACTTTCAAAAATGCAAACCGGAAAATTTCAGTGCTGGTCATGAAGTTGTGAAGTTCTATTTGTTATATGAGAGATGGCGACGTGCTGATATTGAGAAATCAGAACACTATATGCAGAGTTTAAGATTGGTTTTTGTAAGATTCCTTTATCCATTTTCTCATATAAGAAATCATTGATTCACTATCAGTATATTTATCCTATTTACTTTTACCACAGAATCAGCTGGGTATTTTTGTCCATCCATCTGGAACTGAACGACCATTGCACCGATGTATAGATGTGATGGAAAGTTTGTATGGAAGTGAGCAAGGAAAGCAATATCGAGTATGGGTTGATCGAGTTGCCTCAGCACAGATTGGTTCAGAAACATGGCTTGTAAAGTTTGATAAGTGGGAGTCATCCGGTGAGATTTGTCTGATGTTGCTTTTTTATAGTTGGAGTTTCTTTTATCTGAAAACACTGATGAAATTCTTGCAGGAGAGGAGCGAAGATGTTGCCTGACCACAGTGTTACTGAGCTTGAAGGTATTTAATATTTCTTTGAAATGTCGTTTCCTTATAGTTTACGATCTGATCATGGTCCGAAACATACCTGAATCGGGTGACTCATTTTCACTGCTTTATTGGTGGTTGGGCAGACCACAGTACCAGATGGGTTCACATGGATGCATGTTCATCAGACTTGGTTGGGCGGTTCAGGATCAGAAGACCAAACTACATGGGTTTTCTAGTTTGCCTACTAAGCAATAAGCATTCCTTTGGAAATTGTTGAAAATACTTTTATGTTTTGAAACATTTTGCATAATTTTATAGATATAAAAATGCACTATAATCTGTCTTTTTATTGTTCTGATGATATATGGAATCATGTAGTTTAATTAAATATTTCATTGCTCAATCAAATTACAATTCCATTTAGTTTACCACCTTAGCATTAACTTTCTGTCAATCTTTGTTTTGCTGTGAACTGTAGTTGACAATCTCATGATTCATGACAATTCTATATACGGAGAAAATCAAAAGTAACCTTAGGAAACATTAGAAATTATTGCATATGAAACTTTAACAGTTGATAACCACGTTTTTTAAAATTACCTTTATAAAACACTTCCCAAACACTCTCTCCCCTCTCTTCCCAAATCCCACCTTCATCCCCTCATCAATTTTTTATTTTATTTTTTAATGGTGGAAATCCGTCTCTTAAAAAACAATTCATATTGAATCTTAACTTAATTTAAAATTAATTTTTTTCTCTTATTTTTTTGACAATATCTATTAATCCGGGGTCAGGTAATTTTTTGAAAGTTTTTGTCATTGGTAGGATTTGAACCGCTAATCTGGGAATCATTTGCCCAAGCCCTAAGTTCATCCATCTACTTCTCTTTTCTTTTCTTTTTTTTCTCTTTATAAAATAAATTCAACTTTTCATTAATATTTAACCATTTTATTTTTATTTTTCTTATTTACTTTTAAAATTTGTGTTAGATTTTGATTGGATTACAAGTCAAGTCAAATTGTAAAAATTTACAATGTTAGAGGCCAAAATCGTGCTTTTAAACCCTTTAATTTAAGTCAAGGGTAAAATAGTCAATACACGTATTATATCACCTTATTTCAAAGGGATCAAATTTGTATTTACGAAACTCAGAGACCAAAAGCACTAAAAAAGCTTGGACAATTAAAAAAAAAAAAAGATAATTCTTTAAAACGTAGGGATTAAATTGTAAATCACCCTAACTTAAAGGCTGTTATGGTAACAAACAAATGATTAATTAGAATGAGATAACATTTGAAAGGGACTGAAATAACAAAGGAAGCAGACCACACGATTTGTATAATTGTATAGAAATGTGTTTATATTTTTATTTTATTTTTTTGAAGAAAATGTGTTTATATTACTGTATATGAAATTATGAATTTATTTGTTTAGACTTGATCTACTTGAATGAGTATTAAAACTTTTCATTGTCCACATTCAATTCTTAGCTATCAAAGTCAAAGAGATCTGTTTATAACATCTACTTCAGTTCATACACTTGTGAGATCGTAATTCTTTACGTCTGATCGTGGGCCTGAAACGTTGTTCTCTCTCTCTCTCTCTCTCTCTCTATATATATATATATATATACAGAAATTCTATTATCAGTTCGAACGGATAAAAGTTATATCAGTTCCTTGTATGTGGGCCACTGGATTTAAATACTTTGACTGATAAGAAAGTTATATCAGTTCCTTACATGTGGGCCACCGGATTTAAATACTTTGACTTGGCTGTATGCACTTGTCAGTCAAAGTATTTAAATCCAGTGGCCCACATACAAGGAACTGATATAACTTTTGTCAGTTCGAACTGCTAATAGAAAGACTGTATAAATATATATATATATATATATATGGTTTTTTTAGACATTTGATTGGGGAAGAAAAAGGCTTTGCCCTTATCTGAAGATTGAGAGACATGGAAAGGAGCGATTTCTTGGTAAGATAGGGGCAAAACCATAATTTTATTTCAAGATGGGCTGTTATAAAGAAAATCTAAAATTATTATTTTATTTTATTTTTTAAGAGTAATTGAGTTTGAATTAAACATGGAAATACTTACATATATAAAAGACGAAAAAAAAAAAACTTAATCATATAATGTATTTTATCCTCACTAAAAGATAATCTTAACTTATGGGTATTAACCGATAGATTTTTAATTCTTATATATATATATCAGTCTTTCTATTATCAGTTTGAACTGACAAAAGTTATGTCAGTTCCTTGCATGTGGGCCACTGGATTTATATACTTTGACTGACAAGTGCATACAGCCAAGTCAAAGTATTTAAATCCAGTAGCCCACGTGCAAGGAACTGATATAACTTTTATCAGTTCGAACTGACAATAGAATTTCTGTATATATATATATATATATATATAATATTTAAAGCACTAATATATATTAATTATTATTATTTTCAAATGCTTGGGTGGGCTAGCCCACCCAAGCCAAGGCTGTTTCCGCCCTTGAGGGGCTTGGTGCAGAGTAGAGACGGCAAAATTTCCCGACCCGCCCCAAACTAGCAGGGCTCCGATCCATTTGAGGCGGGTTTGAAGCACTTAAAATGGGGCTCGGGTCGGGTTTGAGTCAAACTTTTTGACCCGGTTTTTTAACGGGTTATGTATGAGTCAACCCCCACTTATGACCCGACCCGACCCGCCCCGTTTGACCCTGGTATTTATATAATTATTTTTTAAAATATAAAAATATAAAGGGAAAAACATATCTCTAATCTCTTTATCTCTTTACCTAATCATATTTTATGTTTGAATTTAAAGTTTATTAAACTTAGATGCTCCGTTTTATTAAATTTAAGTTTATGTATGAATTTTAAGTGTATGTTAAAATGTTTTTCTATGGTGTATGTTTGTATTTAAGTGTATATTTCAATTTCCAATAAAAAAAGAAAAAAAACTTGTATATATATATATATATATATATATATATATATATATTTAATTTAATGTTAAAATTTAAGTCAATGTCCTAAAATTCATTAAATGGTAAAATAATTTGTATATTTAGTGGTTTAAGATTTTTATTTTTTTAAGGATAAAACGATTTGGGTCATTCGGGTCAGGTTTAGGGCACCCCTGATCCAATCAGATCGGGTTTGGGGCGGAAATCGAAAACCTGTTCAGGTCACGGGTCGGATTTGAGGCAACCTGTAAAAAAACAGGTTCCGAATTTCGAGTTGGCCGATCCAGCCCCGATCCGACCCGTTGCCACCCCTAGTGCAGAGTGATACCGATTATAATATTGTAACTTGAGTAGTAATGTCACCAAACATGTTTGGGAAAATCTTCAAACACAATATGAATTAAAACTAAAAATCATTGAATACGAAACATCACCAAACACAACACAAGTCGTACAATAATAATGCAATACAATTAGATCCAATCTAATCTAATACAACATAAATCAAAACTAAAAATCATTGTATTTCTAAAATAGATATGGAAAGATAGCCTTGACATGTTCGGGAAAATCTTCAAACTTGGAAAGGTACCATTTCCTGGTTGCATAGCTTCTTCCCGTCAAATACAAAATGACCCCAATAGCATATGATAGTGCATACAAATTTTGAGAAATGAAAGAGATCCCTACAAAACCTAATATCTCAAACAAGTAATGTGGACACACTACAAAATCAAATAAACCACCTTTGGGGATTTTGTACTCTTTTTCACCATCTTTTCTCATTTTTGAAAGGAGATAATGATGGTAAAAATTACCACTTATTCCCACTAAAAACAGAAAAATCCCCAAATATTTCAAATCAATTGAAGGCTCTCCTAATTCTTGAGAAAGGTACTGAGAATAGATCATGATTGAAGTAGATATCAAATAACCTAGACTGATCACAATCCCTGAATCCACCATTATACTACCACTGTACTTGTGTATGAATATCACCTGTACCATTCATTTATAAAAAATTAATATTATTAATTTGGTTCAAATTATTCTATTTTAATACAAAGGAGTACGAAAATCAAAGATTTAATAATTAAAAAATATAAATCTTTCTCGTATGACTACACAGTAACTATACAGATATCCGGTATCATTCAATTTCAATGCAAGGGTTCACAAAAATCAAGGATTTAAATCATATATAATTAATGCATGAAAGAGAGAGAGAGGGATTACCTCGAAGATTCGTTTGAAGAAATGAATGGTAAGAGCAGAGATGAGCAAGAGAAATCTGAAATTGTGGTGAGGGAAAAGCCAGAAGGAAGCGAGGCCGGCGAGAAACGACGGTGTATAAATGAAAAGCATGCCGAATCTACTGGAAAATTTGGTATTGGTAATAAGATTGGAATTGTTGGTGGTTTGATTCCAAAACTTGGAATATTTCATGTGTTTTCCAGAGATCTCACCGTAACTTACATTTGCCATTGAAATTACGTTCACCGCCGACATGCCTGTTATCCATATTGATGGAGGCGACTGGAATATAGTGCTCAGGAGCCACATTGTGTGTTTGTGAGAACAAATGTGGCCACGCCGATGCTATGTTTCTGTTAAATAATGACACCTGGACACCTGCCTCATTCAATTTCTCAACTTCCACGACAACAACATCGAATGCAATGGCCAATGGGTGGAGGCAATTGTAAGATTTAGATGGGATTGAAATTAAGGCCCAGTTTGGCATTGCTGTGCAATGGGGGGAATTGCTTTTGAATCTGCTGTGGGGAGAATTGCTTTTCGAATTGCTGTGGAAAGAATCAGCTGAGGGTTTGGTAAACTGATTTTCAAAAGTGCTGTGAGAACCAAAAGCAATTTCAATATGTTTGGTAAACTTGAAATAAAAAGTGTTGTGACCGTGTAAAATTACTAAAATGATACAATTGTATTGAAACCTATCCTTGTCCACTATAATTCTTTGATGAACTTCAATAGAATTTTTTTATAGGGATTTTAATAATTGAAAATGAAGGTTAATATTTGAAACTAAAATAATAATAATAATTATTATTATTATTATTATTTCTCCTTTTCTGCAAAATATAATAATAATATAATAAAATTGTTTCCTTGTGTCAAAGCCAAACCTCATTTAGGTTTTGTGTAATTTCTTTAAAGAAAAAGAAGTTATGTATTGATGTATTTGAAAAACAAATATGAATAGTTTAATTAAGTTTTGTCCTTATGACATGCCCCTAAACATTAATAGAATCCATGGTTAATATTCATTAGAAACCTCTTTCTTCCCCAAATTCTTATCATAATAAAGAAAATTTTCCAAAATCAAACCTAGGCAATACCAGCTAATAAGAAAATGGCATCATGTGATAATATATTAATATCTCCTTTGGGAAAATGATATTTCGTCATACGAGCAATCAACTTCGATGGAAGTAAAGCTTTACATATATAAGAGTGGTGAGGAGGATACAAATTCATTTAATCTTGCATACAAAATAATGTCCCATGCTCGTATCTTGTAACATTATATGTTCTGGAAGAAAGAAATAACGAAATATTGAACCATACTAACGTTGGAACGAAATAGAATAGGAGCCAGTGTTTGGATCTTTAACAGCTTTTAAGTTGTCCAAGATCTTTTTCATATCTGCAATTGCAGAAGTGAAGAAACCATAAAATAAAAATAAAAATAAAGGAAAGTAACTTCAGAGACGAAAATGGCCTATCAGCATGAGAATTATTGAAAGCCTGAGGGACAAACAAAAGAGTCTAGATTCAAGATAACACTACAAAGTCCAAGATAGAGAGGAAACGAAACTAATTGAAGATTATGATCTTAACTTGCAATAATGATCAAGTCTTACAAACAATAGCCTCTTCAAGTTTTTCACTTTTTTCATAAGCCTCTCCTCTTTTAACCAGAGCTTTCATATATTTAGGATTTAGCTCCAATGCCTTTGTGCATTCTCTGATATTTCTCCTCAATAATCAAGTTGAACAGATGAAAAGCAAAATATGGCAAATGTTAAATTTTTATGGAAATTCTGAACTTCACTCTCTGTCAAACCCATCATAGCTCAATCTTGACTTCATTTCTAAACTATACAATAACTACACAACATTAAAATGTGATGGGTAAAAGACAAGGCTGATCAAATTAAACTATTACTCACAACTAATAAGAAGAAATCATGAAAAAATAAGAATCCTAGAAGACTATCAGCAGAAGATCCATTCTCGATCAACATAGGTTCCACTCATATGAGCTACCAAACCAAGGCTTTATACTGGACTTTTAGTTCGAAAACATATATACAGTTGTAAACCATGGCAATTATAAATTTACATTCTTTTTGGCAAATATGCAAGCATTTGTATTGAATGGTTAAATTGATGATAACAGCTCACGAGTTTGAAGAAACATATCCCGTGATTCGAATGGCAAATAGAGCGCAATTCGTTAGTTACTGGTTCCGTTTAGAGTCTTCTTGCTGTTGAATCACCTTCTTCAATCATCCAAACCAAACCCATAAAAACCCATCATTCAAAAATCACAACAACAAAAAAAGATTCACACGAAAATCACAAAACCCATAATGTAATTCCAGTCGATTTACAAACCTAGAAATCAAACCAAACCCAGAAATCAAACTCCTCTGTTTCGAATTTTGATTCGATGAGATGGACGGCGAGTTGATTGAAGAAGAAGATGAGATGGACGGCGACTGTGAGTTGATCGAAGAAGAAGATGAGATGGACGGCGACTGTGGAGCAGCGGGAATGAGATGAGTAGCGTGGAGTTGATCGAAGAAGAAGATGGGTTTTTTCGTAAATTTAATGAAAGGCAGGGATAAAATAGGAAAGTTGTAAAAATTCATTTAAAAAAACACTGTAGCGCGTTTTGAGAAGCAGAAGCTGAAATTCAAAAGCATGTATTTGTAGTTTCTCAAAAACTCAGTTGGGAGAAGTTAAAAGTGACCAAAAGTACTTCCTCACGATTTTACCAAACACCTTCTCTTTGGTCCGGAATCGCTTTTGACCCCAAAAGCAGCTGAAGAAGCAATGCCAAACTGAGCCTATGGAATTAGAATTGGATTAGTAAAGTATTTAGACTGTTACAACATCTAACCGTCTGTATTAATTGTGAAATTAAAATTTTCATTAGAAAAGGGAAAAAGTTAAATAAATAAATAAATAAATAAATAAATAAAAATAAATAAAAACCATCTACCTATTCAACCGGTCAATTAGAAAAAGCGAAAAGCAAAAGGACAAAAATCTCATCGTTTGTAATTTGTATAGTGTAAATGGTTTTTTTTTTTTTTAATTCAATTCTTTTTTATTTTTTAAAAAACACACTATTACAAAACCATTGAACTATTACGGAATTGATTGATAAGATGAGATTAATCCGATAGTTTTCCCTAACACTGAAAGATTCAAAAAAAGAAAATTAAATCAATATGATTTATATAAATTATAAACAAAAGTCAATAATCATGAAAAAAACGATTATTATTATTTATTTATTTTCAAGTGAGGATATTTTAGTAAATATATCATGAATCAAATTCTATTTCCATCAAGAACTTAATTCCTAATTGTGAGTGAAGCCCACGGAATTTAATTCTGGACATTTAGTAAACAGTGGAATTCAGAAATCAAGAACTTAATTCTCTTTCCTAAGTAAGATTCCTCATTAGTATATACGCCAATAATTCTTGCGAAGTGCTACATAAAATCATAAAATAGTTACCAAAACTGTAAAGGTGGTTACCAAAGTCGTGAAAGTGGTTACAAGTCAAAATTTCAAAAATCGTAAAATGGTTTCCAAAGCAGTAAAAATGGTTACCGAAACCGTAAAAATGGTTACCAAAGCCGTGGAAGTGGTTAAAAGTCAAAATTTCAGAAATGGTAAAATGGTTACCAAAACCGTAAAAATTGTTATCGGAGCTGTTAATGTGGTTACCAAAACTATAAAAATGGTTACAAATCAAAATTTCAAAAATCATAAAATAGGTACAAAGCCATAAAAATGGTTACCACAACCGTAAAAGTGGTAACCAAAACCGTGAAAATTGTTACATATCAAAATTTCAAAATTATGTAAAAATATATATATATATAATTATTTAATTTATATTAATTTAATATGATTATTTAATTTTGTAACTTAATTTTTTAAAAGTTATATAATATTTTTTTATTTAGAATTAGGAAACTGTTCCCTTGGATTCTTTATGATTGGCAGCCGAACATTGAGTCTGTGTTCTATTTTCCACTGCTGGATTTTTGAATCCTTGTATAGCAGGCAACCCCTTTAAATACACATCAACTTTTATTACAAATAGGTCCAACAGTCTATTATAATAATTGTAATACTTCAAAATAATAATAATAATAATATTTTAAACCTGATAATATATTGAAATTGTGTTTTTAGATGAAATATATATTATTAAATAAAAACCATGTAAAAAGATATTTGTAGATAAAATTATAGTTTTGTTATATATAAAAAATTCAATACATTAAATTATTTATCAGTACCTTTTAAAAAAAAAGACAAAATTTCACATAATTCCTACCTTTTTGGTGATTTGTTACCTTTATAAATGTCTTTTCAAATTTATCACTTTAGTCCTTACTTTTTCCAAAACTCATCCTTTAGTCCATTTGACAAAATATATGAAAGTCAACTATTTTAAAACCTGTGACAATACACTTTTGCCCTTATTACTATTTAATTTAGCTAAAATGATTATATTATCTTTAAATTAAAATGAAAAATAATAAAATTCTCAATAATAAAATCTTAAATAAATATATTACAAAAAAATCTTAAATAAATAATAATAACAATAATATCTATTTTTTTTCTTTTTTGTATTTTTGTCATAATAGATATTAATTTAGCTAAAATGATTATCTTAGCTTTAAATGATTTTTTTTTCTTAATTTTTTTTTTTAATCTATTTATTTAATATTTTATTATTGATAATTTTATTGTTTTTCAATTTAATTTAAAGCTATAATCATTTTAGCTAAATAAAAATCTATTATGAAAAAATACAAAATAAGATAAAATTAATGGATTTTTTTAATTATTTATTTTAGTTTTTTTTTTAATATATTTATTTAAGATTTTATTATAGAGAATTTTATTGTTTTTCATTTTAATTTAAAGTTACAATAATCATTTTAGCTTAATTAAATAGTAATAGTGGTAAAAATGTACTTTCATAAGTTTTAAAATAGTTGACTTTCACATATTTGGTCAAATTGACTAAAGTGATGAGTTTTAGAAAAAGTAAGGACTAAAGTGATAAATTTAGAAAGACATTTATAAAGATGACAAATCACCAAAAAGGTAGGACTTATGTGAAATTCTACCTAAAAAAAATTATTAATATTAAATATTTTGATAATATATCATTTAAAAAAAGTTTATTTAATTGGCAATCAAACAAGTGAAACAACCAACAACATTTCTTTAAAAGCTCTATTTGTAGAAAATCTATTTTTAAAAGATCTACTGGGAGCTCTTCCAAATGAACCATAAATCCCACGAAGCAGGTCTTATGGCCGGTGTAAGAAAAAAAAAAGGGAAAGGAAGATTTCCTCTAATTTCTGATAAATTGAAAATTAATCAAAAGGCAACCATTTTGATTTCATTCATATATTTCTTTTGCAGAGCTCCTAAAAGAGTCGCAATAAATTCTTCATCAAAGCCAAAATGGAGGGGACTAAAGAAAGAAAATGGCCATCTGCTGCCTAAATTCTGGAAGCCCCAGACAAGTAACCAAAAACATTATACAGACAATTCTTCCCACTCTCTACCATTCTAAAAGGGGAGAATTGGATGAGAATGAAAAAGTAAATAACTTGAATTAGAAACCTATATACCTTGTATACAAACCCCCCAAATGACAAAATCTTATGTACTAAAAACTACGATGAAATTCAACTTTAAAATATCATCTACTTTACCCCAAACACGGGCACACGAGAGAGGTTCCAAGTGATTGAAACCGAGTTCTTGATCCCCCCCACCTCTTAGAAAGAATCATGCATGCAAATGAATCGATAATATCTTATGCCACAACTGGCTGACAACTTCTGCCTTTTCTGTTCACCGCTTGGAAAAAGAATTGTCCAATGCAATAGTTGTTGATCATCTTATTCATCCTAATTGTAGATTTTTACTGCTTTCTCGAATGTGTGACGATTCTGCAAAATTGAGTTTGGGTAACCATAGAGAATCCAGCACAACAAATAAGAATTGCCACATTAGAAATTGGCTAAGCTCCAATCCAAAATCTACATTGCCTAACACTCCTCTAAGGACAAAAAAAAAAAAAAAAAAAAAAAAAAAACCTTGGCCCGTACACGTAACAATTTTATTATTTTTGTTTGAGGATTATAATCCGCAACAGTGAAGTAATTATAATGGATAAGAATGAAAAAACTATAGCATGTTTAATATAGCCTATATGACAACAATCAATATTAAGTTCCCGGAAAAGAATTTTTCAATAGCCTATGCGAGCTGGTTGAATTGATTCCAAAGAAGTTGATACCTGATTAGCAGCATATGACCTCTTAGGGGCATTGTCAGAATGTTCCAATCCAAGATACTGCTCCCAAGCACCATAGACATCTCTTCGCTAAAATCATAATAAAAATAATGGTTGAACAATGTATAGCATCATAAGAAACAATCTGTCTGTGTGAGAGAGGAAAAATGGAGACTAGGGAGGGAGGGTACAGGGAGGGTGGCAGAAGAGAGAAGAATAGACTCACCTGAAAGCGACTGGACACGATGTCAGAGTCCTGAAGGTACTCAGGTCGTCCAAGTGACAAAAATGCAAACTTCCACTGAGGACAACAATTAGGAAGACAGAGAGGAGTTAATATGCTTAAAAACTCAACTACACTCATGCTGTGTAAAAAAGGGCAAAAAAAACTGTAAAGCTGCTGTGAGTCTGTGACATCTTCTACAAGAGGCCATTTGATGTAAAAGCTGTGAATTTACTATTGACAAAAGCAAAAAGCAAGTTCCTCTGTGATGTTGGCAAACATGACTAGACAGAACATACAAAATTTCGTTTTTCTACCTCCTGTGTTTTGTCAAGATTCAAGCATGCAGACTGCAGAGTATACCTTTGAGAATTCTTCATCTGGAACCTGCAATTTTTCCTGAATACGCACTTTAATATCCGCTAATGTTTCACCCTCATGAATGAGAAGGAAAAATGGCTCTCCAAAATTCTGTACCTGCTGTTTAAGGTATAAAAGCAAA
This sequence comes from Acer saccharum, assembly GCA_030490815.1. Classification (NCBI taxonomy): domain Eukaryota; kingdom Viridiplantae; phylum Streptophyta; class Magnoliopsida; order Sapindales; family Sapindaceae; genus Acer; species Acer saccharum. The sequence goes on from CM059878.1 coordinate 11,897,223, forward strand.
AATAACTAAACCTCAGTTCACCAAAGTCATTGATAATAATCATAACAGAAGCAACATCAAGGACATCAATGAACTCACCACTTGGTTCTGAGCTGTGTCTCTCATAAAATGATAAACATGAATCAAGCGATCATGAGGACCCAAGTTTTTCTGGTCTTCAGGAATCTGATGAATAAATACAGGTTGAATTTCCCACAGAAAGTGAAAAAAGAAAGAAGAAGAAAAAAAGGTCCTATTTAAACACAATAATGGCATTGCCCAGGTGATGTACCATGCAGAATTGTAGCAACCATGTTGGTTATGGTATGGTGATGATGTGATAGGTACAAATCAGCTTGCCACATCATTTGGACATATTTTTAGGCATTGTAGCATTACTAATTAAATAATGCAAATAAACCATGAAAATAGGCCTGCAACTACTTTTTATGCAGGTCAGGATAATATAGTCATGCCATATTCTAGTCGAAATGAGGAGAAAGGTAATCATGAATGTGTTTGAACCCTAAAGGGGGAGGAAATTGTTTTTCTCCTGCGCAAGTTAGACACAAGAACAGATTCCTTACAGAAGTACCATCTTCAAACTCTGGCCAAATCTGCCTTGCTTTAATGTAGAAAAGTTTGTAAATAGTAATCTTATACTGGTTGAATAACTGTCAGAATTGTTTTGTTTAGCATTCTTTCCTAGAAATTAGGCTTTCTTTTTCCTCGAATATAAGGGCCCGTCCTGCAAGCTGTTTTTTGTTTTTGTTTTTCGAAAAGAAAAATGAAAATGAAAACAGTGTTTTTGGTTTCATTTTTGGATTCCGAATACACGTCTGGTAGCATTTACTGGAATCCGTATTTTGAAAATAAAAACGGAAAAAACGCGTCCGGTAGGATAACCGAAAACTTTCGAAAATTGAAATATCAATTTTAAATTTTGTTTAATATTATAATAATTATAGATAAATAATTAAATAATTAACAAAAAAAAAATTGTAATTTAAGTTAGGGTTAACAGTTGAAGATGAAGAGGAACAGGAAGAGGAAGAAGAAGAGGAGAACGGCGATCGGAGATCGGCGAGGAGAACGGCGGCGAGACGCGGAGGAAGAAGAGGAGATCGGCGGGAAGAAGAAGGACGCGGAGGAAGAAGAGGAGATCGGCAGGAAGAAGAAGAAGAAGAGGAGGAGGAGATCGGCGGGAAGAAGAGGAGATCAGCAGGAAGAAGAAGAGGGACGTGGAGGCAGAAGAGGAGATCGGCAGGAAGAAGAAGAAGAAGAAGAAGAGGTCGGCGGGAAGAAGAAGAAGAGCGGTGAGCGGCGGCGATCTGAGGCGATCGGAGGAGGAAGAAGAAGAAGGACAGTGGAGCACGACTGGGAAGGAAGAAGTCTGAAAAAAAAAAATATTAAAATAAAATATATATTAATGATATGGGACCCACTACATTTGGAAATCAAAATCAAAAACAAAAACAACTTTTTTTGTTTTTCAAAATTTCCACTTATAACACTTGGTTTTGTTTTTGTTTTTGTTTTTTATTTCTGAAAATAAAATGAAAAACGGTTTACAGGACACAAATTCGAAATCATTTTTGTAAAACAAAAACAAAAACAGCTGAAAACAGCCTGCAGGACGGGGGCTAAGTTTCCTGATTTTGTACATTCAAGTTAGTCGTACTATGTTTTTACATTTACTGTACCATACTCCACAAGAATGAATAGAGTAAATAGAGAAATTTTCCCTCATTCAACAAGGAATCAAAGCAAGGAAATATCCCACTTCAATTTTATTATTTTCTTTTCATTGACCTTCACTGCCAAAGTATTGTCTTAAGCTCAGCATTCATTGCTGAGCCTGTATTTTGGCTCAGCCGTCATTGCCAATCCCCATCTTTCTCCATCTAATCTCCTAAATTATGACAGCCTTATTGCTATCTCAATATCTCATGTTTCCATTGCAGCATTTATTCTTACTCTCATACCTGAACCCTAGACAAATGTCAGAAACTTCAACAAAAAAAATCCATAAACAGCTTGAGATACAAGAACCAAGCCTTGCATCAGTCACTGACTAATGTTCCCTTAATGAATCAGGTAATTTTCTTGCATTAAGTGCCTCCGGAGATTGTTTCTCCAGCACCTGTATTATTAATGCAGGTGCTACAGACCACATGACAAGCCATTCCCAACTATTTTCTACTTAGGCCACTTGTTCAGATAAGCAAACAACTAAAGCTGCTGATGCGTCACTTTCCTCCTTAGCCGGTCAAGGCACAGTCCTCATTACCCCTTCTTTGTCCTTAAACTCTGTGTTGCACATTCTTGAACAATCCTACAATCTTTTGTCAATTGGTAAACTCACCAAAGATTTGAATTGTTAAGTGGCATTTACTTCTTCACATTGCAATTTTAAGGGCTTTGTGACAAGGAACATGATTGGGTGTGCTAAGAAGGGAGGTGAACTTTACTACCTCAATTCCAGTTGGAAGGATGGTGTCAATATCAAGCCAAAGATCAAATCCAAATATGGCAATCCAACAATCAATCAAGTCACTTAGAGGCAGCAATAAAGTTACAGAAGTTAAAACCTAGAATGAAGCATAAGAAATGAAAAATCACCTCCTCTGCACGTAATGTCCAGTATTGATCATTAATATTTTCAATCTTTTCATTGAGCGGGAATATCTGCAATATATAGAAGCAAAATTACTCTATCTATTTGTTATTGAGTTAAAAGAATTACAATCATGATGAGAAAAGCATGCAACGAAACGTACATGCAAGAAGCAGCAATTCATACACATTTTTTTTTTCTCTAAAACACACATTCCAGTTTATTAAAATTTTGCAGCTGCAGATCCAAATACCTTATATTTGCACTAAAAAACTTACTAATGGATAAAACTTTCACAATTTATTTAATACCAGAATATTTAAAATTTCCAAACCCTTCTTAATGAAATGAAAAGAAAAACTATTACAAAGTTGAAAAGCAAAAAAGAAACAGGATTACATTCAACTCTATTATGAAAACTATTAAGAGACTTCAGAGCAGTTAACATGTTTAAGATGTTTTTTAATTCTTATTTAGTTGGTAAACAAATCATTTAGATTAGTTCTTGAGAAAGAGTTGACATCCATTCAGTGCTAATATGAAAAAGTAACTTTTGGACATTATCGAGAAATCAGAAGATGGTTACATTTGTGATATATATGCAGACATTACATACATAGACAAGAGCATGCACACTTGTGCCCATGTATGTATAAAAGTGCACCCGACTATGGATGAGTGTGTTTCTAATTACATAGATACATACATTTACAAGTGCACACGTAGATAATTTATATGCATACACATGAATAATGTATGTGTGCATACATGCTAACTCTTCAACAAAATAACCAAATTGATTTAATTAAGGATGGTTGTTAAATCAGTCAACTTTACCACTAATATAATGGTATGTAATCTAGAAATATTAAAAATAAAAAATAAATAAATAAAAGACTTAACCATTCATTCTATACCTTGTAAATCTTGTGATAGAAAACTTCAAGCAATCTAAGCTCAGCATTAGGATGAGACAGCTCGACCTGCTTTAGATGAAAGCACACAATCCAATAAAATTTCTTCTCAAAGAAAATAAATGTTGAATATTTTGACACTAATAAATATGAAAGGGAAGTGAAGATAACACAACGAAATTCCAAATTTACAGGTCTATAAAGAAATTCTCTAGCCTAGAGCTAAAATATATGTTCATAAATGCATACAGATCAAAGCATGTTACATAAAAAAAAAATTCTATAGATGGGTGAAACAAAAGTTGCAACATGACATGACCTTAGTCTTAAGGTGGTTGATCACATCTGCTACAGTGCTCTGTTTTTGCAATCTAATAGTATGAGTCACTACCTGAGAAGATAAGCAAGATTCTGTGAGGCAAGAAACTTCATAATGCACTTAAAATTAGTTAATAACTCGAAAATTTTAATTTCATAATCTGCACTCACATCATCCTTGCTAGCATGATGAAAAGCAACCTTCAACGTTTTTAGGCCTTGGAGTTCTGGTAAAGGAATATCCAGTACTTCATAATATAGAACATCCGAAGTCTATCCAAAAGAATGTAAAAATAAATTACTTTCAGCGATTGCGTTACACAAGTAACATAAAAAGAAGTCATAATAACTGTATCAAACAAAGCCACACTAGATAATAACAACCTGATTGTAGTGGGCCAGCATGTCAGACAAGTGTTCCATCCCTCGGTACTTGATGGGTGTAGGTTTAGGTTGCTGAGAGTAACAGTTGTGAGGTGTAAGCCTAATTTTGGATGGATCATCCAAGGCAAGATGATGAGACACTCTTTCCACTACATCATCATAACTGTGAAGCTTTGACCTAGACATATCATATGAAATGAGTGAATAAATTCAAAATAAGCATTCAATTTAACTGGTGGTTCTAGTAAAGAATAATTGTATCATGACTTAGTTATAGGAAAATCTTACAACTCAAGGGAAAACTCATCCTCCTTTGGCTTATCCAAAGATCGAAAGCGAACAACCTATCGGACATCAAATATCGAAACATGTTTAATATGATCATTTAAACATTAAAAAATGCATACCCTGCTATAGTTACTTTCCAAACTTCACCAGTAAAATTCAAATAAAAATTCACTTTGAGTATATACAAATTAATTACTTTATATCTTATTAACTAGAAGCACTTCATGAAACACTAACAGGTTGAAAATCAGGGTACTGACTGTTAAAAGAAAAATCTAATAAGATCCGATAATGAAAACTAGCAAATCTTACAAATTCAAGCATCCACCAATTAGCTCATTTTCATATCTCGGAAAACACAAATAATCAAAAAACAATCTTAGTGACAAGAAGATAAAAAAAACAAACCTATTCTCTTCTACAATCCATACATGAATTCAGTGTCACAGAACATCAAAATAGCAATTATAGTCAAATAATTGAGAACTTGCTACTGTCTCTTAATACATTTGTAAAAAGAATTTAAAATTTTAGCCAGAAAGTATGCTATGAACCAAATTATTGAGACATATATCAACAGCAAACAGGATATTACATATTGATTGCACTAGCAGATTGGCCTACTTCATCATTCAGACTTTTCGCTTTTAGATACAATTCAAATTTTATTTTTCTATAGTCAGATAAAATGTGTTATAACCAATCTGGTCAGGGCTTCATTGAGTTGAGTTGGGAATTTATAGGTAATAAATATGGATAGTTAACATTTGTTAACCACATAATGTCATTCTGTGTTTAATTTAACTTGTTTTCTACCAGAATTGAGTTGGCATTCCCCTGTCAATCTAGCACTGGGATGAAAGGAAACTGGACTCATATTACTTGGGCCAAAACATATACAGCAAGAATTTAAAGGACCCATAAAAAAGTTACAAAGTATACCAGACGGTTGTGCACATAATCCATAAATGAGGGAACATCTGGATAGCGGCATTGTTCATCATTTCCAGATTGAGAAGATTTTTGGAAGCAAATAATGTCCCCATCTTCAAGCTGTCAAAAGATTGAAAGAATAAAGAAATTTAAAAAGAAAAGTCCATGATGCAAAAGACAGCTTAAAACATCATAATTTCCATTGGCTTACCATCATATCCGAGGTTAAAATGTAAAATACGTATTTTAGACCTCTTATAACATATCATAATAAGATTAGGATTTCTAAAATCAAAATAAACTCAACCTTAATCAACTGAAAAAAAAAAAGCCCTAATAATTGAACTGACATGCCGCTAGGTTTTAAAATATCTATGAAGCAGGGACTGCATAAATTATATTCTCATGATATCGAAGTCCTCATAACTCCTAAATTAATACTTCAAATTAAAATTTTATATACCCTAAATTAATGATGACTATCTTCAAAATAATCGAGAAATGTTTCAATAAGATATTACAAATTTACAATTTGCACAAGAGCCTCACACAATAAAAACTCTTGAGTTGTTAAAATCAAATTTACGTAGAAATTGGATCGTCCTTTATCCAAAGCTGCATTACACACATTCGATTTACCTACCTAAATATAAATACAGCAATTAAGTTGCAATTTACAACAGAAAACATCCTGCACATTGTTGTTTTGCATACCTGACTGGCGGAGAATGTAATCTTCTTGTCAATGGGTTCACACATAACATTAGGTTCAAACTTTATTTCCTGGTATAGAAAAGGATGTGTGAAATAAATGATAATTGTTGGTAATAGAATGATGCTGCAAGAACATGATTGTCAGAATTGGACAAATAACCTCATAAAGGTCAATTTCTTCATCAGGACCAAAGCCAGCCATTTCATTTAGTTTTGTCAATATTTCCACTGGCTTACCAGAACCCTTCACCAAGAGCCTCCCAGCATACCTGACATCATAGAATCGAGCATAAGTAATTAAGCCTAATTACAGATCAAGAAACAAAAGCAAGAAAGAGATGTACCGGAGCTCCTCTTTCAAAGGATCATAGAGTTTAAAGAATAGAAGAATTTCCTCTTTTGTTTTCTCAGGCAGAGCAACAGGCTGCAAGTCCTAGATGATTGTAGAGATTAGTAAGAATAATGACCAAGATAGAGTTTCCATACCAACAAGAGCAAAGGAAAAAAAAAAGACAACAAACCAATTATCAAATAATCCTTCAACAAGCATTACTAACATAAGAAACAAATAGGTTGAAAAACATTACCTGACCAATTTCTACTTCCAGAAACAACTTCAGCTCTGCATTAT